>JABUQX010088464.1:0-17500 GCA_015478945.1 Trachelipus rathkii
CATTATATTTATTTAATATTACTACTTTTAAAAATAATTTCACCACATTTTAAACTAAATCAATCAGCGTTCAAAAACAAAACAACATGGCTCCCATTAAATGACTTACACCCCCTCCGACCTTCTTTTATTTTTTGCTCAGCCATCCACACTTCCCCCATATTGCTTTTAAGATTACTCCTATTCACAGATACCCTTGACTCTAAACTTTTACCATAAACCATCTCCTCCCGACCTGCACCATTCATCCAGGTTCTCTTTCTCAATTTTAACATACCACTCACATAATACAACCTCGATTCCCTCAAAGTACTCTCCTTGCTTTTTAATATAAATCTAGTCATAGGCATCACACTCGATGTCTCTTTCACCTATCGCTAGCTCTCACATCTAACATAATTTCACACTGAGGCGTTGTCCTCACTCACTAACCATAACTCAGATGTTTTGAAATTTGTAGTCAAAAGCATATTAATTATTCATTATAACTTATTATTCAAACTAAAAAAAAAACTGTCAACCGTTAATACATGTCTATTTAAGAACCTACCAATCCTTTTTACACAGCCTCTCACATGCCTAAACCATCTTACCATAAACTCCTCAAAAATCTCTTCCCCCGACTCTCATATTCGACTACTTATAAATAACAAGCTCGGATCATTCATTAATATAATAGGTAAGGAGGGTCATACACTTCCCCTTCTGTGACCAATTACCATTGATCTCCTTTATCTTCTCCACCCTCTCCTGCCACACCACCCGAATTCTTTAACTAACATAAATAGCGCGCCTCGAGAATCCACTTAATAGTCTTCAAAACTTGAATATAATCCAAGGGCCACACAATATCGAAACCATACAACAGAGAGCTCCTTTGACGAGTAAAAGTCATCTACTTACGACAAGTCTCTCCTCAAATTATTTACAATTCAACCTCTCTCTCGTGGACACCATTATTTCTATGTACACAATTGCTCTCTCGTCATGACAAGACTTTGATTCACGATTACCACAACAAGCCTACCACACAACTCAAGGAAATACAATCCATGTCTCATATAACCAAAACTCTCCCATCTTAACATCATCGGAGCTTGACTTACGTCATTTCAACATCGAGAAAGCTATCCTCTTGCAAAAATCTTCTGCATCCAATTCTCTCTGCCGTGTTTTTTTTTTTTATTCTTAAATAGAAATAACTCTCATAATAAAATGCAATAGAATCTCCATAATTCCTAAACTGTTCTAGGAAATTGGAATTACTTTGTTTCATATTCCTGCTTCGAAGAATTGGTTCACTCAAGAATTCTCACTACACATACCAAAATACATTCCCGGTGCGTTTATTAGAGAGAGAGAGAGAGGGCGCCAAGATCCCACAGAGCTTCCATATTAACCCTATCAACTCACTGTGCTATCTGAGTGAAACCTAATTATACAATAATGTTCCATCTCCTATCTTTCTCCCTTCATTTTTTCTCTGTTAAGCCAAGGAAGGTTAACTTTAAACATACATTAATATTTAAAATTATAATGTTAAATTTAAAACCAATTCAAAACTGAAATTTAAGTCAAGTCATTAATGAATAATGGTAAAAAAATTTAAAATTCCTTAGGCCAAAAAAACAATGCCCGGTTGGGGGAAAATGTTAAATACAGACAATCATTCATCACTCGATAAGGGGAGTAAACTTTCGTTATCTGCTGTGGATTGATCACATGAGTTCATTTAAATTAATTAAATTCAACACTTGATGAAAGCATAAAGAGAGAGTTTTTCAAAAAAATACTAATAAATATATATATTACAATAGCAAGCTAGAAGTTTTTATTTTAACCCGGATTTTAAAAAACATTTCAAATTCACTCATTTTCTATGGAGGAATTAACCTTGGTTATATTGAAAACCAAGTTTTTTAAAGATTTCTTTTACTGGAAGATAATTTTTTAGAAAATATTTTCCAACCACGTATCGCTTATTATATCCAGTATGTAAAGGTAAAAACGGGTTATGCCTTGGATTCGGAAAATTGATACCAGAAAAAGGTAAGTTTGTGTGTATTTAGCACAGTTACGATGAGGCCAAAGGAAGTAAGTATACAAACGGAGAGTTTGAAAGAGCAGTTTCCGTATGCCATAACAGAATAAATAATAAAAGTGCTGCACCAGTTATTGGACAAAGATATTGTAGAAAATCTGTGAGAGAGAGGGAGAGTTGATTTGATAAGACAAGGGCCCAGACTCTAACCTTTAAATGAAAATATCCGAGTGGAAAATGCTAACATTATATGCCGACTCCATACAAGGGCGGATGACACTCCTGTCCAGAGCAAGCAATGGGAATGTGAGAGTCATTTTTGAAGCACTGCGCCAACCCTTGAGAGAGAAGTGTTGTATGTTTGTGTAGCTAGGTCGGTAGATAGCATGAAAGGGTATTAATTACCAGCGATATTAATAACTACCCTTTTCTCTGAGCCAAGCTATAAATTCCAATAACATAAGAGATCAAGTCCGTTCCAAGACAATCCTCTTAGCATCAGCTATTATCTGTTAAGTGGGTTTAGCGTTTTTTGAAAAATTGAAAAAAAATAATATAGGGTAATGTAATGTAGTAGTTTAACTTACTAGTAGAATAGATTCATTTAACAAAAGTAGGAGGAATAATTACTGAATAGATTGAACTCCGTAGGAGTAACATAGAAGTACCCCTATTAATAGAATTTTAAAGAGACCAATGGTGGACTTTATCTAGAACGGCTGGTAAAGTGAGGGCCGCGTCCAGGGGAATAAAATCCAGCAAGAAAGTGAGATATCGAAACTATGGAAAATTTAGTAAACATCAAAAACTTTGGTTCATTGACAGAATGAATTCAAAAACTTTGTAATATTATCAGCAATGAAATTAATTAAACCACTGCTGTGGGAATTTCAAAGGTGAGTGACTATTATATATATCATAATATATATATATATATTATATATATATATATATATATATTATACTATATATATATTATTATATTATTATATAATAGTAAATTATATATATATATATATATGTATATTATATTATAATATATATATATATATTATATATATATAATTTATATAGTATATTTATATATATAATAGTATATATATATATAGTATTATACACGGAACTTAAGTGGGAAGGTAAAGAATTACTGCCTTCTCCGGGACTTGGACCATCGCGTTTGTCATGTTTTGCGAATATGCGGATGAATTTGTTTCTGTATTGTGGCGAATCTTTCTGAAGAGAGTTTGAGAGATTGGTAGATAGATTTTTGCAGGGCTGTTGTGTAAAACGAGGGGCTTGAAAGTAAACGTGGAAGGTAAGGTTATTGGTTCCGTGAGTGAGGAGTGTCCTCTGTGTAACGTTATGTTAGATGGTGAGCAACTGGAACAAGTTGTCTGAGTTTAAATATTTAGGTAATATGTTGCGAGGTGAGGAAGCGGAACGGACGACTTGCAGAGGTTAGTAGAAAGTTGTGAATGGCAGGAAGGTGGCTAGTGCAATTAAATCGTTGGTGATATATGTAAAGGAACTAAGTCTTTGAGTGTGCTTTGGGTCTACATGAAGGGGTATGTTGTTAACCTGTGTTATTGTATTAGTTAGTGGACTATGGTCTGCGGAATAAGAAAGTTAGATCTAAAGCTTCAATGTGTCAGGATGGACAATCTTAGGGCCTGTTAGGTGTGAGGGTGAGAAGATTTGATAAAATAGGAATGAACTACTTATTAGAGAGTGTGAGGTGTGAAAAGAAAGGGGTAAATGAGAGAAGATAAATGAATATGTTGAGAATTGGTTTTTTCATATGGAAAGGATATATGATAGTTGGTTGATTAGTCGGCTTGGTTAGCCGGATGTATAGTGGCGAGTTTTGGAAAGGTGAGTTTGTTGGGAACCGACCGGCATGGAGGAGCGAAAAGAAAAAGTGGATTGAGTCAGTGTAAAACTTTAATGTTTGAAGAGAGAGAAATGTGAAGGTTTTGGTAGACTGGGCGAGAAATAAAGGTGTATTAAACAGGTGATGTGAATGGGCGGGGGAATTGTTAGGGGGTATGGTATTGTGGCCACCGGTGGGCAATGGAATGAACCCCTTTACCATTGACGATCTAGTCTACCATAGGATGGTATTCATCGCTATGTCCCATGAAGCTTTTAGGTGTGGTGATTTCGACTGCAATGGAGTTTCTCACTAATTAATGGTACTGAGGGGGCCGGGTAAGGCTAGCGTGCGTTTCTTTTCGACTTTATGTCATGTTCTTCCTACTGCTTTCTTTTCCGATGGCTCTGCTTCGTCGTTACGCACCTTACTCCCCATTCTTGAGAAAATAGAAGAGAGATAAAGAAAAAAATAAATAAGTTTAACCTATTATTCTACTTTTCATATACTATTAAAAACTGTTCAACTGTGATAAATATTAACTAATATTATATACTATATATAATATTATTATATAATATATATATTAATATACTAATATAATATATAATATATATATTAGTTTTAAAATAGTTTGCAAAAATGTTATCATTGTTGGCTGTGCATTTTAAAAATAAATTGAATAGTGAGTATCTGAAGATTTACGCTTTCATCAGCGGGATTCGAACTCTGTAAAGTCAGCATAGACTGAGAAATGATACTGAAGAGTTAAACAGTTACCGGTGCGCTTTTACCCACTAAGCCATCCACGTCCCCTTTTAATGGACACTACCTATTATAGGTTTTTCTCATCCCCATAATTGTACTTGATAATGTTAATACTCAAAGGAAACCTTAGGCCCCATTATTAAAGTTTATTCTTTTTTGTTTTGACCAAAATATATTCTGGTTACAAATTTTTGTGCCATTAAAAATTTTTAAATGCTATATTTTTCAGGTTTTTAATAATGTTGTTATGAAGTTTAATTAAGTGTTAGTTTCAACTTATAGTATACAATGTTGTACCCTAATACCATACTTCTAAGCAATATTTAGGCATAATAGAGTTATCATTGAATCACTTACATGTGAACTAATAGGTTTCGTAATATTATATTTAAAGTTAAACACCTGGTTCATTATCACTTTCTATATAGTATATATATTTCGTATATAATTATATATATATATTACTGTCTCAGATTTCTTTTTTCTTAAATTAATATCAAAATGGTTTTGTAATATTTAGGTATTCTATAACTTGCCACTTGTTATGTTTGTCAATTACTTAGGGCTCTTCCTCCCTTTTTTGTATATCTATGTATATAAGGTGTAATAAGTGACAATATAATGTTAGACTAGACTCTGGCCATCAAGAGCATTAATAATAATAATTTATAGATAACAGTGTTGATTTTTACAAAGTGTCCATTTTATGACATATAAGCTTAATAACTCAATATACAGATTTATAGTAATGACTAGGATTCAGAGTAAAAGATACCTGTAATAAACAATTTTATAGAACAAATAAAGATATACAACATGCTTTAAGAGCTTGATATGGACTCCGATGTACACTCAGTGACAATATATAAATTAGCCACTTGCCGACCGCTTGCAGTGAGGTACTTCTCTCAGTGTTTATGATGTATTTTGGACTTCTTCAATGGGTTTCTTTGATCATCCTCTTCTGCTCTGATGCTCAGTATTTCCTAGATAAAAGACCCTCATAGATAGTTGAGTGCGTTATTCCAGTTGGTAGTTTTTACTCGTTAAGAGAATAAAGGTTAGCTTTTATTTGTTTGTCCGAATACGTAACAATACATTCTCAGTGATTGGGACAACCTCTCAAGTCTCGTCAACTTCGTCTTACCAATGGAAATTGTTTTGCCGGCGTGTGTTTTATCTCCTCCACGTTTGAAAAAAAGATAATACCGTAAGAGAAGATTTGTAAATTTTTTGATTCTGATGGAATAAATGTTCCACGTGCCAAACCCTAATCATGCGACTGAACAATTAACTTTTAACAAGTTACATTTCTGGTCACTACACTCCATTCAGTGTTATATATACGAAGACTGCACAGTGGGTTCGCATCCATCTCTCAGAAACTATATATACCAATCTATATCATACACAACGGTACTCACCAGCGAGCATGTGATTGTTATTACTTTAGTGAGCGCCAAGCAAGTTAAACTACTCACTTTTATTACCAAGTGTTTCTGCAGAGAATATCAGTACACACATCTTGTTACACAGGTGTGACTCTCGCGCACGATTATCAATACCAGATTCCCATAAACACTCCCTACTATTAACTTAGATATCATTAACAACTATTATTCGTCCTCGATATCCAGACTTCTGGTAAACCTGAATTAGTAATGAGCTAGGTGAAAGAGTTCTACCTCAAATAAGCGGTATAATTATACTTTGTCAAGTGTGATCGTATGAAATAAGAGGCGGAACTTACTAATAGAACAAGCAAAGTACGGATATTGCGGTCTGAGGATACCTTTTCTCCCACCTATTTTTAATTACCTAGGAGCCCACACCATGCCAAATATACAAATGATTGCTCGATCTTCTAGTGAATACCGCCTCCTCGTACTGTGATATATGGTGCCAATTCTTTCTGTGTGCGTAGTATGCTATATGAATGATGGTCTGGAAATTATAGCCGTATTTAAGTGTTAGTAAAGAAATAGATTTCTATTATGGTTGAGTAGTATATCAGTGGAGATGTAGGCGGAATGGATACAACTCTAGTGTTAGAATAAAAGGATAGATTCTTCTGAAATTTGTCATGCTGTGACTACCGAGTAAAAATCTCAGGAGTGTTTAACTCATCGATGTTGGGATGAATCTATTGTATTAGAGGTTTATATAATGTGTGGGCCATTTTCGAGAGACGAGTTGAGTACGCGAGGGAGGTTGCGATTTTGATTTAGGACCCGATATATCGCACAATATCAGACGACAATATTTGCAGTGAATTATATTCTGTTGTTTAAGTATGATATTTCTGAGATTTAATATTTAGATATCGGCAATGTTATAAAAATAAGTCTTGTAGAGTAAGAGATCTCAAGGTTTAGGCTCTGCTAGGGTTTTAACCATAATGTACTCCTGTGTGAGTGGTAATATTGTGAGGGATTTACAGGAGTGTCGGACTTTCCCCATGGGCACAAATTAGCACTGTAGAGTCATCTGGTGTGTATGTGGGTCAGATTTGATTGTTTGAGCCTAAGGACATCGCTTGAATGGTGGTGACTCTATTAGGTGATATTCTAAGAAGGTACTTGTATAGAGATCGACGATACATCGCAGAGGTAGTGGCGTCTGGGTGCCGGAGGAAAAATGAGAATATGGTTTGACCACACTGGATTAAATTTTTGTGTGTAGGTAGATGTGATTAGTTCTATGAGTGAGTTATCGTCTTAATCAGAATATATCTGTCACTAGAATAATATTCATATGTCGTACCGAGGCGTGGGTATCAGAGATGGTATCGAAAAAAAGTTATGATGAATTGTGTTGCGGGAAAAAAGAGATGTTGAAGGAGGTGTTTATGAAGGGATGATAGGGATGGGGATAGGAATATCATTTATGTTGTTTAATTAAGATTAAGTTAGTTGGGCATGGGTGGAGAGGTAAGAGATAAGGAAGGAATAAGAGTGGAATCTTAAATGAGCAAGGTTTAAGGAAAAGTATGTGAGGAACACTTGCAAATAAATCAGTTGGATATATATTATTATATATATATATATATTATATTATTATATATACTTATAATATATATATATATAATATATATATATATATAATATATATTATATTGTAGTCTCTCTCTCCTTCTACCTAGTACCGAGGATATTTACCCCATTGCCTTTATTCAACTTCGTCTTTACCGACATTTCGATTTTTATATGCGACATACATCTTACCTTTTAACATCAAAGTTTTCTAAGCATCCTTCCATGCTTTTCTCGCTTTCTTTTTATATATCTCAAAATTCTTTCCTTTCTTTAATGTATAAATTAGGAGTCTATTCTGAAACGGTCTCACTCTCGTTGCGTCTCACGAGTGCCACTTGGTCTTCATTCACTTCTTCAGCCTACTATTGGATTCTTTACCTCACTCTCGATTTGACTTGCCTACCAAAATTGCATTTATTTGTTGTGAGAGAAGTTATTTAATTAGTTCTTCTTCTTGAAATATCTTTTACTATTTAAGCATTTGGGTACGTGCTAGTGTATTTTCTTTATTTAAATATTTTTGAATAATGTATTTTTAAGTTTTTCGTGTGTATTAAAAATTCAGTAAAATTTCAAGGTCAGCCACACGTTATATCCTGTTAATATAATTTTTCAAGAATAGTTTAATTTTAAGTTTGTTTATATGGGTATTGTCGCCAGCCTACACGGCCAATTTTCCTTAATGTATTATTAACACTGTAATATTTTATAAATTTTATTATTATTATTAACTCGGACGAGTTATTTTTTTTATATTATCCCCAAATTATTTACATTGTAATTTTAAGTTTTTTGCATATCGTGATTTGCTGTTTCATGAATAAAATTGGAAATCATGTAGCCTTCTTCGTACCTTCCTCAGTAGGCCCCAAGAGCCTACAATATATATATATATATAGAAAAGCGGATGATCATGGTGGGTCAGTTAGAGAAGATGGAGGAAGAGAGTGAGATTGTGGTGGAGGGGACTGGAAAAAAGCATGGGGGGAATGTAAGTATATGGCGTGGTATTTGGAAAGAGGTAGGGAAATGTACAAGAAATTCACAAGTAGCATAGTTCAGTATGGGGCGGCCGTAAAGAGCAGTGCCATTCCCATACTGAAAGACAGACAAATGAGTGTGGAGGTGGAAAGGGTGATATTGAGGGTGTGTTAACACCGATGTTATATATGGAGCAGAGAGACATGGAGTACGACCACAAGAGAGGATAGTTGAATACAGTCGCCGGAGATGTACGTTTTGAGAGCGATAGGGGAAAAACTAGAAGAGACAGACTCTGTAGAAACGAAACGAAAAATAAGAGGGAGGTTGGAGTGAAGGCTATTTTGATAAGATGGATGCAGCCAGATGAGGTGGTGGGACACCTGGAGAGATGCAATGAGTGAAGGAGTCCAAGAGAAGATGGAAGTGGAGACCGAAGGGAACGAGACCAAGAGGGAAGGACCTAGGAAAGATGCGGAGAGGTTCGGTGGAGGACTCTTGAGAGACATGGAATGCCGGTCTAGCAGGAGCAGAGGAAAATGCGAGCTTTTAGGAGAATATAGGAGATTTTTAGTAGATTGCTGCCTCGACAGGGTCTTGACCCTTCCTGTGAGCGAAATGTAATAATATATAATATATATATATAATATATATATATATATCCTATATATATTATATATAATATAATATATATAGTAATATAATATATATATATGATAGTATATATATTATAATATATATATATATATATATATATTATTAAAGTTGTACCTATATACGTAGTTGATTGTTGTTGTTGTAGCTTCAGAAGTTTGTTAAACTTTGTTTATTTCTGCACTCACTGTTGTGATCATATTTCGGAAATTTAAACTTTTGTGCGATTTGGTATTTTTAAAAATAGTAATTAAGAATTAAAAACTTATATTAAAATTGTACAAATGATTAGTACTAACTTTAAAACTCATTGAACAGCATGTTCAATAGCTTTCCTTGTGATAAACACCCCTTTCAATTTGATGCCTTCTAAAGTAACTAAATATTGAATTCAGAATAACTTTTGTACATTCATAGATTTACATTTTGAACGGCGACATAGTCTTACACTCCAGTCGAGGACCTGGCAACCTTTGTTGCTATTTTTTTTTTTTTTAAATTAAAAATTATTTAGTTTTGTAAATAGAAGATACCTTACAGAGAAAAACATCAATAAATTTCAACTCTATAGTAGCAACTTTATAATTAAAAATATGCCGGCCCGGGTAACATCGAGAAAGTTTTAAAACCTCAACACACGTCGTACTGTTCTTGCATTATAGAAGTTGATGTCTCCGGCAACATTAAAAAATTACAAATTAACGAGTTTCATCAAGAGGCGCCTAAACAACTTGGTAATACCAAAAACGCTATGCCCTCCTCAAATCAAAAACTTAAAAAATAGTCCATTCAACGAATTAAAAAAGAATCTACTAGTCAACAAAATTAAAGATATCAAACAAGAATTAAAAACAACATTTAAAATTTGCAACAAAACTTTCAGAGACTTACTGACTACAATTCAACAACAATTTTCTCATCCCTTCGAAATCCTTAACAATTTACTAGAGGCAGCTCATTCTCACAAGGATTTGGTCATCAATGAAAAAAATAACGTCCTCAACAGAAAATTCGACAACATCTTTAAAACTAGTCTTTGGTATGTATCTTCCGACCCCACTAAAATCATTAATCTTTCTTCTTACATATTAACTAAATACGAAAAAATCCTATTAGGCTATGGTCTTTCTTTTGCTCTAAATAACCCGGACCCAATTCTAAAATTTACAGATGACTTTAACATATGGACTAAAAACTACAAACATAATGACTGCAATACTGACATACTAAAAGGCTATATACTCTCTCACAAACAGAACTCCACACGCATCAGACAAATACCCGAAATCTTTACCACACATTACATAATCTCCAAAAAAACAAGAACATAACCATCTCACGCTCCGACAAAGGAAATAACTAGTTATTTCTTAAACCATCAACTGATACATTGCCAAATGCCAACTACTTTCGATTACCACAAACATATAACCAAATCAACACTATAACCACTTTAGTTAAAAATCACAACTAATTTTCAACAAAGAATTAAAATCTATTTTAAAAGACCATCCTCTCCTGATACAAACTAAAATCATACATGAATATTTAGACAATTTACGGTATCCAAAACTCACAAACAAAACAATCCCTACGCCCCACATCTCCAATATAAACTGCCCTACATACAACTTTCAGCCTGGATCGCCCACCCACTTAACCCTTATAAACACATTTCTTCCACACACTAAAAAAACAGTACTGATCTTATACAAAAGCACAACACCCTCAAACCCATGCACACACAATTTCTATACTTTGACGTTTTGCTCATCTTTTTCACCTCCGGCCCTGTTGTTATTTTCCTCTTAACATGTTACAGACCTATATCACAACACATAATATCACTCTCACTTACCCCTTCCCCCTCCTAAAAGAACTCATAACTCTCACTCTTAAACACAGCTATTTTCAATTCCATGACTCCTACTTTTTACAAAAACAAGGTCTGAGTATGGGTTCCCCCCTTTCACCCATACTCAGCAACATTTATATGGAGCTTACAGAACACAACTTAATTCTTTCACACCCGCTCTTACACAACACCACCTGGTTAAGATACGTTGACGATATTTTTATAGCCCTCCCCCTGAATACTGACCCCAACCAAATCCTCCAGCACCTAAATAATTTACACCCTTCCATAAAATACACTTTAGAACTTCCGAAAAACTCCACCCTTCCCTATCTTGACACCCTCATCTCCTGGCAAAATTCTCTATACCTTAACTTTTCTATATACAGAAAACCCACCGCCACTTCCTCCTATATTCACTGGTTTTCCACCCATTCCAACACAATAAAAACAGCCACACTTACCTCACTCTACCTAAGAGCCTTTCGGCTTTGCTCTCCTCAACACCTCACCAATGAAACAAACTTCATACGCAACACCTTCCAAAAACTACAATACCCCTACTAATCTATAAACAAAGTCTTATCACAAAGCCAAACAAATATTTATAATCCATAATATCACCACTAATGACAACACCATAAAAAAAATCTTATCTACCTACCCACCACCAACTTTCACAACATTAAAACAACACTACCTAAAACACATAGTCCCTTACTCCTTCTAATTGCTTTTCACTCAAACAATACCTCTCACCCTCCAAAACCAAGCACCTAACCCTATCCATGCATTTTACTCATACTTGCCGATGGACTGCAATAGATGTTACATAGGCGAAACGAAATGACTTTGCACAGCAGACAAAAACAACACAAACAAGAACTTAATCGATGACAATAGAAATTCCTCGCTCACATCCACCGTGCTTACTTTTAATCAAAAATACACTATAAACAATAGACCCCCATTACCATCAAACCTCCAACCAACCCTCCGAAAATCTTAGAATCTCTTCCTGCCATTATCTTTACAAAATTTTAATACGATTCCCCGGTGAAACTAAAGTGATTTTCTTCTTAACAGCTTAATAAATACTCACTCCCAACTAATAAAAAAAATCAACCAAAAATCAAAAACTACTTTCTCTCTTACTAACTTTTCGGGGAAGGAGATAAAATGTGTTCCAATATATTTAAAAATTCCTATAAAATGAATTAAAATCCGTTTACCTCCTAATTCTTATGGGAAATCCGGCGTGTACGAATGTGCGTGCTTGTTGAAATATCATTTTACGATAATTACATATGTATAATTTTAGATTCTGTTGCCATGTATGGGTTATGTGCGTGCTGCGCACGTACATCTGCGCATAGTCTCTTTTGTATGTATACAAGATTTTTTGTGTATGTATCATTCAAGCGTATGTGTTAATATATGTCATAGTATAATATATTATTCAAATATTGTTCTGTCGATGATTCATATAATTGTACTAGCTAATAAAGTTTGAACTTGAAGGAAGCAATTGCATTACCCCCAGATGGCTGCCAGTCATCGGAGGAAGTGTGAGTGTAATACTCATATCTAATGTTCGCGATCAAATTGGTAAATATACAGATGAATGTCAAATTTATTTTTCTCTATTTATTATCAATTACATTATTTTAGGAGCATGTGATCTAGCAATACAGGTTGTTCACAACACAATATTTATTCATGAAATGTTCGAATGAGAAGGATTTAACTGTTTAGTATACCTTAAAGATAATACATATTCAGTACCCCAGTTTCTTAATATATGTTTTGTTAATTTCCTTACTGTGATACTATTCTTCTCCTAATCCACCATCGTCAGAGACATGGTATCCAATATTACTACACTAAATGAGTGATCTTAGCATACAGAGTGAGGCCACCAGGAATATCCCATCTTCCCGTTCTTTCATAAGCACTGCTCCAAGAGCTCCGTCATTTTGGTCCGTTTGTAAAATAAACCTCTGTGTTAGGTCTGGTATTCTTAATATCGGGCCACGTAGTAATTCATTCTTCAAATTGGTAAATGCCTTTTCCCGGCTATCTGTCCATTCTACCTTATTTGGTTATCCCTCTTTTGTTAGGTCCGTCAAAGAACTGGCAATGGCAGGGTAATTAGATATGAAGTCCCTATAGTATCCTGTCAGACCCAAAAATTACCTGATACCTTTCTTGTTTTTTGGTTTGGACGTGTCTCTTATTTTCTTCCCATTGTGTTCTTGTAATCCTTCTTTCCCTCTTACGATGTCATGAACCAAAAATTTTATATTTCTCATCCCAAATTCGCATTTCGACGGTCTTATTGTAAAGCCTGATTTACTTAATTGTTTCATTATTTCCTCTACTTCTTCGAGATGTTCGTCCCAATTCTCGGTATACAAGACCACGTCGTCAATAGAACTCTCAGTATGTCGCATGTTTTTAAGTTGTGTTCTCATTGCTCTAACGAGGGTTGTTCCCGAGTTCACTAGTCCAAATGGCACCTTTAGGAGCTCGTAATGGCCATCCTGCGTGACAAATGCCGTCTTTTCTACATCATTGTCGTCCATTGGTATCTGCCAAAAGCCTTTACTTAGATCCACCTTTGAGAAATATTTTGCCTTTCCAATTTTTGTAAATAGCTCTTCTGTCGTTATCATCGGTTCGGGATCAAACACCGTTATTTCATTCAATTTTCTATAATCTGCGCAGATCAGGTTACTACTATCTTTCTTTTTGACAATTACTATCGGGGAAGCATAGGACGATGTCGATTCCCTTATCACCTTTATAGCTAGCATTTTGTTTATCTCCTTCTTTAATTCCGCTCTCAGTGTGTGTTGGGTAGAGTACGCTCTTGATCTCACCGACTCGTCGATTGTAAGCTTTATCTTCTGTTGTTCGATATTCGTGGTACCGGGCGCGTCCGTGAAAATTGATTCATACTTTTTTATTATCCCTCGCAATTGTTCCCGCTCTTCCGGCGACAATTGTTCGTTGATCTTTACTTCATTTACTGTTTCTTTAGGTTCTCACCTGATCAGTTCTATGTAATCTCCATCTTCATTAGGCTAACCCTCTTCGAAATCCTCTATAAATGCAATACCAGAGATCTCAGTTACTTCCGTATCGCTGTCGCATTCTCCATGTATAACTTGAGCAAATTCGCATGATATGGTTCTTATCTTATTCTCTAATTTAACTCCGTAATTGGTTTTCCCCCCCTTTTCTTCAGCGAGACTCATAATGGGCCCTTTTCATTTGCATACATAACTTATTACTCTCCTCGATTAACAATATTAGTACTTTTTCTCCCTTCTTAATTTTCCTATCTTCGCTTTATCGTCGTAGTAATGCTTATAACCTGTTTTGAAGCTTTTTCCTAAATTCTCGTGGGCTATCTTCATCGTTCTTCTAGCCTTTCGTAATTCGAAAACGTAACTGATAACTGTTCTTTCACCTCGATTTTCGTGAATTTCCTTCGTCCAGAGCTCTTTCTAAAATCTGCAACGGACTCTCTCATAGTTTCTTCCGTTCAATAGTTTGAATGGTGCAAACCCTGTACTTTCTTGCTGGCTTCTCTGTAAGCGAATAATATTGGTCTTAAGTATTTCAGCCATACTTTTTTTCTGCTCGCGGCATAAATCTTTTTGCATTAATTTTTAAACGTTCCGTTATAATCTCTAACAAAGGAGTAGACCGTTGCACATTGGAATGGTAAGGCGTGTATGGAGTTGCCGAAATTTTTACGAATCTAGACAGCTATTTTACACAGTCGGACGTAAATTGATTACCTAAATCTGTTAAGATTTCTTCCGGTATACCAATCCTGCAATAAATATCGACAAAGGCCCTTCAGAGACGGCCGGTCGTCGTATATTCTTCAAAGGCGTTGCTTCAGGATACCGCGTGAAATAGTCAACCAGTGTTTAGGATAATACCTATGACCAATCTTCGGATGTTTGGTAATATATGGACCGATTAATATCTACAGCGACCTTTTTTGAAAAGGTACGTCCAACAGCGGAATTTTAGCAAGAGGCGTTCTCGACACTTTCCCCCTTTGGATGGTCCTCTGGCACGAATCACGTGAAAGGCAAAAGCGTGTGATATCGTTCGTCATCCTCGGCCAATTGAAATAATTTTTATTTTTCCACGCGTCTTGTTTATACCTAAATGTCCCCCCCCCCCATAGTCGATTCATGGGCGACCTTCATCAATTAGGCCCTGAGCTTCTTTGGGACTATCAACCTCTTTATCAATTCATCATTATTCTTTTCTATTTTATATAATATGCCACGATGCATATCGTAATTATTGGCGTGGTCTTCGCGTGTTGTTTGACCCTGCTCCATATATCGGTTCAACGATACGTCTTCTCCCTGCAGTTGTATTAAGTTTCTGCCATCTATCTTTAATATATTGCTCGATTCTTCCCTTTTCCCTGAAAGTTCCCTCTCCTTCGTTTGGTGCCTCGATTATAATCCTGATGCTGCAGATTTAAACTTTTTCTTATTTGTACAATACGCAGATCTTGCTCCGTCTATATTCCCTATTATTACGTCACATATGGCACCGGGGAGGCATAATGCTTCTACTTTGCTCACATAATATAGGGTATCAACTTGGATTTTAGCGTATGGTGCTTCCCTAATTGTATTTCAGCCAGGAGTAGGTTTCCTTTTTTCCCGTTAAGTTGTTATGGGTGTACATATTTTCATTTCCCAAGCAGGCCACTGCACCCAGTTTCTCGTAGCGTCTGTGCTCGATAACCATTGGTCATCCCTTCCATTTCGGCATGGCATTTTTCTTCTCTCCTAAGACATCGTCGTAGGCCATCCTTACAATCGTCATAGTTGCACCGTTCTTCAATTGTAAGATATCGCCCTCCAGTTTTCTTCAATTTCCTGTGTCAACGAGTGGGCAACCTCTTTCGAAATCATGCAGGCTGCGGCTTCCGTACTTCTATACTTGCCTCGCGCGGGTGCTTCCCCTTGGTATCCGTTCCTGGGATTATAAGGTTTGCGATCAAATTATCTCCCGCTCCGCTCTTGTTTCGATCCCTTCTTCCATCGTGAGTCTGATGTAGCGCTATTAGGATAGATATTCTTCCGGTATTCGCTGGCTTTGTGTCCTACGCTGTTACACTTATAACATTGTATCTCAGGCGGCTTATGTGCTCGATTTCTTTGTAAATTATTTATATTTTCTTTATTCTTTATTACTCTGGATATACGTGGACTTTCATGTGCTCATAAGAATTTATCTGCTTCGTCTACCATAGTTTCGAACGTCTTTTATGCTCTTTCTTTCAAAAATATAGTTAAGTCTTAGGGCACATGTGCAAAAATTATTCCGCTGTGATGAGCTTGCTATCCCATCATACGACTTCTCAGTTCTTGAAAGATCCTTACACTTGTCCAAGTACATTCTCAATCTCACGGTGAATTGTGCAGGGGTTTCGTTTTCTAAAGGTTTCTCTTCATTAAACCTAATCCTGTATCCGCTTTCCGTAAGGTTATACCTTGCCTTAAAAGCCTCCTTCAAAGTCTGTTAATTATTGGCAGTGTCGCAAGGTAACCGAGAATATACTTCTAAGGCACGTCCTGTGAGTAACGCACTAAGGTATGGTACCCAGTTTTCCGCGTTCCATGCGTGCGTTATCGTGAGCGAAACGCTCGTATCTTTCAAGGTAACTTCACATGTCGTCCTTTCCATCATTAAATGGAGGAAGCTTCGGCGTCATAGCTCTTATTTATGAGTTTCCTGATATGTCGTTGTTCAGTCTGGTCTGATTCATGAGCTCCAATCTCCTTATCTCATATTCGCGTTCTTTCTCCTTTTCAATAGCTTCTCTCTCTGCCGTTTCTCTTTCTCTGGTAGGCTCACTCTCTGCTACTTATTTAGCAGCTTCTCTTTCTTCTTTTCGTCTTACGGCCTCGGCGGCTCTTTTTTCTGAGATAAAGTCCTTGGCTTCCTTGCCCTTCAGTCCTAACTCTTGGCACAGCTTGAGCATTGCGTTGTGATCCATTTTAACTTTAATGCGGTAATAATTCAATCACAGTATTAAAAACGTAAACTTCAAAAATCCTTCACAGCAGTCCTCAATCGATAAGTTAATAAGTTTAGGACAGGCCCCCACTTTAGATTTTCGCTTCTCTTTCAGAAGCTTTCCCAGACAGGCCGACCAATTTATGTCACGTAATGTAAATATTCGTACACTTGTACCTTCCAGCTTTCCTGCTGGGATATCCTTTAGCCTTAATTTATGTAACGTAAAT
>JABUQX010088466.1:0-10000 GCA_015478945.1 Trachelipus rathkii
CGCAGAGATCGGGGACTCTGCCTCGTCATGGCCTTCTTGCGTGATAGGTTATTCCATATACGTGGTTGTCCAATCATACATTAGTGATTGCCAAAAATTAGGTGGTGCCAAAAATACCCGTGGGCCAAAAATGCGCCATGAACAGACCAAAAGGTTTGGTTTGAAAAAAGGTACAGGTGACTCTACCAAAATACAATGGTTAAGGCCATAAAAGGTCTCAAGGCCATGGTTAAAATACATTCGTAGTGCTCATATAAAAGGTTCAGCGGTCAGATACTTCACTTTTTCTTTATATAAGGTAAAAAAATGAGTCGGCGTCATTTATTATCGTTACCCGGTAAATTAACTCACCTGTTATCCTACTAACTTATATATATTAATTCATATATATTATTATATATTATATTATTATATATACTTTTATCTTATATATATATTATATATATATATATATATATATATAGTATATTTATATTATCTTTATATTCTTTATATATATTATGAGTCATATTTATACTATGATGTATGGTATTTTATATATATAGGATGTTATCTTTATTTTATGTACTTGATTATTTTATTATTTATTTTTTATATTTATTTCTATTATTAGTTATTTTTATATATTTATATGTGATAATAAGTCCTGAGTTAGCTGTATGGAGCGTATTATGCTCAAGTGAAGGTTCTAACGTATCTGACTCATAGTGTATAGGGTGGGGTCATTGACCGTTTTTACCTAATATTGAGAGGTTATTGGTTATTCGTACTAGAGCCCTCCGCTCCGTACTATATAGTTTTCTATATCCTATTGTTATTGTGAGGTATTACCTGGATTATACTGAGTATGTGATATATATATATTATATTTACTATTATTATTACATTTAATATATTATTATTATATTTATATAATATATTATATATATATATTATATATTATATTTAATATATATGATATTATTATTATAATTTCTATATATATCTATATATATATATTTATTATTTTATATATATAATCAATATATTTATATTATAATATAAAATCATCAGCTATGTGCGAACTTTCCTTCACCAAGTTGCTTTTCTTACTCTCTCATCTGGCGCTGTTTTATCCTATACTTGTTCAGTCGACTCTCTTTCTCGTCTCTCTCTCTCTCTTCTCTATAACTACTATTTATCTTATCTTATTTCTTCTTCTCTTCTCTCTAATTCATCTTATATATACCTTATATATAATATATATATATTTTATTATATCTAGTATATTATATATCTAATCATATATATATATATATATATATATTTATATTATATATTCTATATTTTTTATTTTTATATATTAATAATTATTACTTTATTAAATATCTAATATATTATCATTATCATATATATTTTTTTTTATTAATTTTACTATACTAATATATATATTAAATACTTGAGGCAAATTTCTATCTAAAACGTTTCTTAATTTATTAGTTTGATATTATTCCAATGATTTTTACACTATATATAATAATTTATATTAAAGTTATTCTTATTTACTATATAGATTTTTGTATCACCAAACTTTCTTATTTTGATTGAGTTTTTTTTAATCATATTCTTTTGTTATTTAAATATTATTATATTTATTATGTATATATTTTATCGTATTTTATAATATATATATATATTATTATTAACATATAGTATTTTTAAACTAACATTTTATATAACTCTAAACATTCTAGCAGACAATACGCGAGTGCTCCGCTACTTTTTTAACCGATTAATGGACACGAAACTGCCTAGGCCTGTAATTTATAACTGGCTCAATACAAGTGTTAATTAATATAATATAGCGGTTTATTAATATCTGTTACTTAATATTTATTCGATTTCAATTTTTGCATAATCTCTTTTATAATTTATTATGTACTTAGAGCTGATGAATTTGATCAACTTTCGCAAAAAAAATAAATAGAATTTTATACGTAACATTTTCATTTTAGTCTGACATAAATTTACTGATCTGTTTCTATAATGTTAACTCGTGCTGAGGACGAGTAGCACGTCAATATTTTTAAATTTTTACGTAATAGGAATCTATATTTTGATATATTTTATTATAGGTTATACCTATATATTCTCTGTTTGTTATATGATCGAATTATATTTAATAGCTAATTAGATTAATTATGACGAGGAGTGTAATTGTGTTGAGTTTTATATGGTGTATTGTTTGATGTTTGAGTATGTGGAGTGTTGATATTATATTTATCGTTATATAACTTATATATCTTTCAGTATCTAAGTCTAAATCTACCTTACTAATAGTGCTTTAATTAAAAAAAAATTCATGTTTAAAAATGATTCTAAACTTTTTTCTTAGTATTATATAGCATTTCTCGCATCATTCATACTAATATTTTTTTCATTCTTCTATTTTAACACTCGCAGGTTTGGTATATCCCTATATCTAGCTACTTACTCTTTATATCCTATATATTACTATCCCATATACATTTATTATATCCATAGTATGATCTTCTCAATATTCAATCACGCATGATTATATACCTAATACTACGCCATATTCTCATATTGAGTTTCATTATATACTTGAGCTATTGCCATAGTCTATTATAGTGGAGATTTTAGTATCTATACGGTACTTCATCTGTGAGATTATTTAGATTACCTGTCTTATTGAATTATACCTACTAAGTATTGTTTGCCCTTTACAGTATATTACTCCTATTAGCTTTAGGAGAGTATTATTGTCTCTATTTATATCATTCGTGTTCTGAGTCGTTAGCGTAGACTACGCTCTGATTTAGATTTAATGTCTATTATCTACCTAATTTCTTATCTAATGTTTTGCCCGCTCTAGTTCTTCCCATATTCCCTATTCCGTTTTTCGCCTTTCATTGTGAATTTCGCACCGCCCTTGAGGTTATTATAACGCGCCTCGTCTCTCATTTCCGATATATAAGCCCGACGATAATCTACGCGCGTGATAACAATCCGACTACGCTAGACTGAGTTGTGATCTAGGTAGAGCATATAGGGTAGCGTATTAGTGTCAGTGAGACCCATACGATTGATGACTGCAGCATATGAGGATAACCTCCAAGTATACGTCAGATATCTATATATTACTATCATCTACATTTACTTTTTTTTCTATATATTTCATCTTATATCTGATCACGTCTCTCTGAAGTAATACATGTTACCATTTCGCATATCTATTATTATACTTTACTATCTACTTCTTACTACTATCCTTTTCATTTATCTTTCATATTATCATTATTACTATATATATATCTTCTTTTATTTATCCGTCTCCATATCTTCTATATCTTATTTCATATTATATTATTATTATATATATCTCAGACTTATCCTCTACTCTTTTTATATATCTATATCTTTTCTCTTCATATATTTATATCTTTTTCTTTTATACCCGACTGTGTGTGTGTGCCGCTAGGGTTTACGGCTGTGTGTGTGTAATCTTTTCATTTTGTGTCACTCCTCCCATTTTGCTGGCTTGCACATTCGCCCCGTTTGTTTTGGTTCCTTCCATTGCATCCTTAGGTCCTTTTCTCTAATACTATCTATCATATCTAATCGTTATCTTCTATTATATATCATTCATATCTTCTATCTATTCTTATTCTCTCTTATTCTATATTCTATTTTTTATCTTATTATCTTTTTATTATATACTATCTATATATATTTTTTTACATTATCACTTTCTATCTTACTATCATACTACTTTTATTATCATCTTACTTTATCTTATTTCTCATTTATCTACTTAGTTATCTAATGCCCCATTATCCGCGTTGCGGCCCCCTCTCACCCGCTATGATTTTCATTCATCCCCTGTGCCTGCCGTTTCCCTTTGTACCTCCCAGGCCGTTTGAAGACTACGCGGACCCTGCACCCTCCCTCTCGCCTTTCACCAGCGCACCCAACCTGTCCAGCCTGCGCTATCGTTCCGGTTGGTGTTCGCAGGCTGGCCGCCGCACTTTGCCTCATGTGGACCACGTCTCGTACGGCTTTCTTGCCACGGCGGAATTTATGCGCGTGGCGCGTTTCGCCAGTCACCGCTGTCTGTTGTCATAAATATCGTCGACGTGCTGCAACTTTCGCTTCGTACAATACCCGGCGTGCGTGAGCGCGCGTCCGAGGCGTTTGTCCGTCGGAAGCGCGCTGTGTGAGTACGCCCACCCATGCTGTGCCATCCACTTTTCCACCCGGTGGTGTCCAGGTTATTTAGTGGGTCCCGGGTCCCCGCTCCTTCACACACCGGCCAGACTAACCCGCCCACCACATCACTTACCCCCCCACCCACTGGTCCTTGGGCCTTTGTGGTTCGTCACATAGCCACGGGTCCGTCTATTTACTTCACCCACACGTCAAGTGAAGCGCGTTCCCTTTCACCTTTTCAACTCCCCTGTATCAACTCCCTATCATAATTCTATAGCGCTTCTAACCTAATATCCATAGATGCTGACATGGTTGCTCGGCGTCTTCCCCCGTCAATGTTCCATCTACCCTATGACTTCCTACTCCGACGTCCTTTGCATGCCTGCACTTTTTTCACATCACCTTTCCCGCGCACCCCTCGGCGACTATTTGCTTTACCGCGACTTTTCGTTTCGTTCTCCTTTACACACATTACCATATCCCATCACTCATCATCCACGACGCACATATAAGTTTGCTTATCCCTCTCCTTCCGATTTCATTTCTTTTTCCACGTTTCACTCCAAGCACGTGTGAGTTTATGTTCCTGTTTCCCTCCGGCTTTTCGTTCTCCTCATGGCCCGAAGCCCTAATATCTTTCTACTATATTCACGCTCTTGTCAGTGTTATGTCCCTCTTACAGGTTACTTGACAGGTTACCTGTTTCGCACACGCACCCTACCCTCATCCGCGGCTTCTCCTACCTTACACGACGCACCTACTATCGGCTCGTTGCACTACACCCGCCACCCTGATTTAATTTAATTGTTACCGCCTGCCGTCCATCGTCAGACGTTGCATCTTTGTCCCCCCCTCTATTTTCTCCTTCGCGTGGCTTGGGTCCCATAAGTTTTTTTTCTCAGACAGGCCGCCCTTTTGCTCACTCAATATTCATACTATCTTATCATCATCTATACTATATTCTATACTACTATATCATTCTTCATCATATTCTTACACCTACCTCAATCTTTCTATATAATATCTTATTCTTTTCATTCCCCTTTACCTTTCACTCATCTCTATTACTCTTTTCTATACTATATACTACTATATCTATAAGCTAAATTTATCCTTCCTATCTACACTATATTACTTATTTCTCTCTATCTCTCTATATATTCTGCACAGTGGCGGGCCTCTGAGCATAAATACTTGGACCCAGTCCCTTCGATACATTGATTATACGATGTGGGTGGGACTATCTGCAGCGATGTAACTAATGAGGACACACTGGCGACTGGCAGCTCAGTTGCACCTTTAGATCACACAGATCCGCTCGCTGCTTCTCTTCTTTTGACTTCACACATCACCGGCAATCACATGCCTTTGCTCTAGGTGGGCGCTACGGACGCGCATGCTTGTAATTCACCCTCACTACACCAGGTTGTCATGTTTTTGCCATTGTCCCTTCCGCTCATCAGGACTTCTCCCTCGCTGGGCCGTTGACCCAAAATGCACGCGGGCGGCCTATGATTGTACGTTCTTTTAACTCTGCGTTCTTCTATTCACTCTAACTTAAGTCCACTCTATCACTCATCTAATCAATCCTCATGTTCATCATCGATACATCCTTACTCATCTCCTGTCTACTCCTCCTCTCATCATCCTTTCATCCTTAATACTAATCATCATATCATCTGCTTCATTCGCTCCTACACTTTCACTCTCACCCAGTCACTCTACCCATGTCTCATCTCTTTTCCTCACGATGCCTCCTGACTACTCTCACTACTAATCATCTATCTCATTCATATCTCTACATCTACCATCTACTCTACACTACTCCTTATCCTCATCTCTATCATATCTATCAAATCCCTACTATACTCTCTACTACTCCTATATACACTCTATCATCTACTTTCATCATATCTCAATACCATCCTAACTCTCCTAACATCATCACTCTTTACTCACCTTATCATCACTACTACTCATCATCTATACATTCTATACTCATCATCCATCTACTCATCCTCACTACTCATTCCACTCTGTTTTCCTCACTTTTTGTGGACGCATTTTCTTTGTATACGCTTGCTCATCTGGGGCGCTCACCCTCCGTCCCCTTCTCTACTGCACCATCCTTTTACACTGCGTCGTGCGCACGGCTGATACCCTCTCTACACTTCGTCCGGCTACTCCTCCACGTCACTTTCGCTTGCCTTAGTTGTACGTAATCCTTTTTACTTCATCTTCCGCTTTCTGTCTTCTATCTTCCTATATTCTCTCCCTTATATTAATCATAATTTTATCTTGCCTTCCTCTCGGTTGCAGTCCGCCCCTTGTCTCCGCTTTATCATTCTCACTGCGTGACTACACCCACACGCTGCTCGTCGCTGTACCATATCGCCTCCGTTTGCGCTCTCATTTTTTTATCAGCACTACAACACTGGGCGCGCATTTTTTGGGGGCACATACTTCCTTACCTTCCTTACACGTGACACTCTTCCTCACTTTGGGTGCGCTACACTCTTATGCCCCCGACCAATCTTTTTCCGCTCTACGTTTCTGTGCTCTACACTACGGCGCACCTCTGTTTCTTTTCACCGGACTTAAGAGACCACCGAATATCTTTTTTTCACTCCATGCCACTATTGACTTGCTTTCTATTGTTCCTATCCTTCCTCGTATCTAACTGTCGTCTCTGCTCGGTTTTCGCCACTCCCGCTTTACTGCCTCCCAACCCGCCTTAATTCTCTTTTTATTACTTCTTTCCCACGGGTTTTACCTTTGGACCTTACCTCCGTCATGTCGCATACCCTTGTTCGGACCTTTTACGACTTTGCTGTTTTACTACTACTTAGCACCCGATGTGTTTGCGCAGCTTTCCGGTTATTATTTAGGCCATAATTGTCTTTAGAAGGTGCTTGCCCTTGTTCTTTTTTATTCATGCCTGCGCCAGTTTTCTCCTTAATCGACCAACATTTGGCTGTTCGCTCATCACCGGTACCACAGCACTGCTTCGCTTTCCAGGCTAGCCACTGCACTTTTTTTTTGGGACCTCAGGCCGTCCTCCGGCACGACGACACTACCTGACCTTTCACGGCTATACACGCCTCGAACCACTGCACCTTGCGCAGGAGCGCGTACATACTCTCGCAGCACTGCATGCTCCATTTTCATCTGCAGCTCCGGCTTCACCCCCTGGAATGCTTTCTTTCTACACCCATTTTGATTTTATTGTTTTTACATCTTTATACTTATCTTATACTCTATATCATATTATTTCATCTCTATTATCATCTATATATCTCTATTAGTTACCCCTATCTACATATTTAATCTTACTCTTATTATACTCTATGTCTCTTATTATCTATACATACTGTCCACACCCGCCCCTAGGGTACCACTGCCCTCGCCGGACCGGGAAGGACCCTACCCCCCTGCCCCATACACCCACCATCAGACGCCGTATGTGTTCTTGCACTCACCGCGAGATTCGTTGACTGTCTTGGGGGCCGTCCCCCGCGCATCACATTTCGGCACATACCACGTCGCTGCTGGAGAGGTGGGGGTCGGTTTGTCGGAGTTAATATCAGCGAGGGTCACTTCCCGTCACGCGACCGCGGCTTCTGCATCAACCCATACGACGAGGACATCGTGCATCCTGTCCAGACGTAGTGCTTGCCAAAGATCACCACTCCCGCCTCAGGTATCGGCCTTGTCGACGGTTCGGTGTCCGTGCACCTCACGCATGCCCGGGTGTCCCCGGTCCCTGGCCTCCCCTCGACCCAACTGATCGCCGGTTGCGGCAGGTCGGCCGCCGGGCACACGACCCCTGGGACCCCACCACCCACAGGCACGAATTTCTGCGTCTGGTGCTACTTCCGAGCGGGCCACCCCGGCACGCACATGTTGCGCCGCTGGCGAGGTGCAACGAACCGGGTGAGTGAACTACGTGGTCGGCGCCTTGCGGGTTTTTTCGGCACCGGCGCCTGCTTCGGTCACCTCCCACGGCCTCGACGGGCGCGCCTGGGACTTTTGCGAAGCGCTCTATTGGCCCGTCGCGCTTGGGCCCCGGTGCTCTTTAACGGGCCACGTCGGCGTGTCTCTTCACGGCCTGGCCAGGCCGTGTCGAGTATCGCCGCTCGACGGACAGCGGTTTGCCACAACTGCACTGTGCTGCGGGTGCTGCGTTTGGCAGGTGGGGTCGGTTAATGGTTGGGGAGGCCTCTCTTTCTGGGGCTCCGAAGTTGCCACATCCTTCGCAGGCAGGCACTCTTCCTGTAGTATATCCGCCCTCCTCGGGACCCCTCTGTTGTGACATCTAACCTCTACCTTGGTGACTCTTTCCTCCTCAGGCACTGCACTGCCCGCACCACACCAAGGCCCATGTGTGACCGCCTATCTTATGCCGGTTCACCACTTACGGCGTTGGGTGGCCACGCTATAGTCGCGGCCTCCCTCACTCGCCCTTTGTGGGTAATCCTGACGTCGGCTCCGCACCAGCTGCACCACTCCGGCCCTTCGGCCTGGCAGGCACGCGCCGTCTGGCTCCCCTCCACATGGCCCGGACCCTTCGCTCACTCCTCGCGCAGCACTGCCCAGGACGAGCTGTAGGCAGGCCATCGGTGCCCGAGGGTGGGTTTAACCGGTATTGCGCACACGCACCTACACACGCCCGCAGCCGTCGCGTCTGTACCACACCTCACCTTGTGTTTTGCGGCGCCGCACCTCCGACTCCTCCTGCGCGACCCTTTGGCTGCAATCGTGGCCTCCCCTACTACTCAGCCTCCGTTTGGGCAGGACTGCCGCACACTCATTATTGTCCATTGTCACTACAGGTGTCTCGCGTTCTTCCACCTTTTTCTCCCGCTTCCTCGCCACGTACCTTGTGGTGCTTTAATTTTGACGAGTAGTATCTCTTATATTTCTATACTATCTATCTATTATCTATCTACCTCTATCTATCTCTCTTTATATATATATCTATCATTATATCTATCTTATTATATATATATTATTTATTCTCTATATATTACTCTCATATATCTTTACTATAGTTGGTCTATTCTATTATCTCCCTCTCATATCATACTATATATATCTCATTTCTTCTTCTCATTTTTCTCAGTGAGTATCTACTATTTTATCTATCATCTATCTTATCATCATATCTATATATTCTCTTATCTCTCTTGTATTGTTTGTTTTTTGTGTCATGCTTTGCTTTTCACTGTTTTTGCATGTGTCAGTCACTCGCCACGATTCGCTGTTTTTTATTACAGGGTCCTTTTTTTCCCTTTTGATTCCCGGCACAGCACGACATCTTTTTCTAGACTTTTGCTTCCACGGCACCCAGGTTTCGCCGCTTTTTATCAGCACTTTACGTTTTTACCCTGCTTTTCTTTCTTCACCCCCACTCTTTATTCTATCTCTACTCTCTATCATCTATTACTTATATACTTTCTCTCATCTTTTTCTCTATCATCTATCTATACTCATATATCTTTATACACATTAATCTATATCTCCGTCTATCTTACTTATTATATATCTCTTATTTCATTACTCTTTATCTCATATATTTACTCTTATTATCTCTCATCTCTCTCTACAGTCTATCTATCTCTATATACTATCTCTCTCACTACATATCTATTCTTTCATATTTTATATTTTTCATCTATATATATATATACTCATATATCTATACTATATATCTATCTATTGTTTCCCTTTATATTTTATATCTTTTTTGTCTTATTGGTAATTATGACTATCTGCTTTTATATCTTTTAAT
>JABUQX010088466.1:12500-24608 GCA_015478945.1 Trachelipus rathkii
ATTCTCAAGATACAGCTGCATGGTGAACTTCCCTACCACTTATCTATCTAAAATAATTTCGAGCAACTGCTGCAGTTCATTACTCGTATCCCTAATTGTTCGGAGATGAATCCATCATTCTAAACATTATTTTAACTTCTGATCCTATTCTTTATTCTGTTAAGCTTTTTCCACCTCATGATTCGTTCGAATTCTCTATCTCTTACCCAGGAAGGATCAGACCTACGGCAAGGAAACGTTTTTATAACTTTGGTGATGCAAATTAGTCGACTTGCAGTCGTACTTTTTTGACTTCTTGTGTTATGACGAAGTACTGTTTAGGTGGGAAGTTTCACTCGTAATGTGCAAAATGCATAACCAAGACGATTCTTTCCCCTGAACTAAACCTAACAAACCTTATTTTGACTTTGCTTATTTTCGTACTATTCCCTCAATGGAGGCTGCTTTCAGGGTTTACTTCGCTTTCAAACTCTTAAAACTCATCAAACTTATATTTGTCTTGGAATTTTTCCTAATGCTAAAAAATTTTTCTTAGTGAAGAATGCGATAATATTTCTGGTTTCTCTTCCTCAAGCTCTTTCTGGCATTTTGCAAAGAATATCAAATATAATTTAACTTCTTCCCCTTTCCCTGCTCTAGTTATTTCCGAAAGCACTTCTTCAGTTATATCTTCTTCTAAAGCTGAACTCATCGGTGAAACCTTTGCCTCTAATTACACCTTCGATGATTTCGGAGCTAATCCTTCTTCACTATCCCTCCAACTCAATTGCGCCTGAAAATGCACTTACCTATAAAGATATTATTTCAGCTCTCTCTCTCTCTCTCTCTCTCTCTCTCTCTCTCTCTCTCTCTCTCTCTCTCTCTCTTCTCTCTCTCTCTCCTCTCTCTCTCTCTCTCTCTCTCTCTCTCTCTCTCTCCCTGAGTTTAACACGAAGTAAGAGAACGGTCATGATGGTATTCCTCCAGTGGTTTTTAAAACTTGTGGTCCCGAGAATGCACAATAAATTCGTCTATTTCTTCCCTGTCTTTCTACTTCGTCCTTCCTTTCCCGTTGGAATCGCACGCACATTCAGCTTTTGCCGAAAACAGGTAATCCCTCTCAAATATCAAACTATCGTCCAATAGCTTTAATATCTGTTCTTTCTAAAGTTTTGGAATCTAATTCTTAACGGGAAGATTTGGAAAGGTTTAGATTCTTCTAATCTTATCTCATTTATGATTTTCCTTTATTTTTATTTTTTTTTATTTGTAGTCTTCTCTCTCTCTCCTTATTCTCACTCTATGTCAACCAAGTTATAATAAATGTCTATATTTCTCAAATTTTATAATTGCCGTTTCCCATTTTTTCAATCAAAGCATTACTTTTATTAAATTTTAACACTCGATTTGGTAATATATAACGATACTCTGACAGTTTATCTTAAAATTAAATTAAATTTCATTAAATTAAATTTCATTAAATTCATCTTGCATGAGGAGTACGAATTTAGCTTCACAAAGATTCTTTGGTATGAAGATATTTCGGTTTTCACAAGTGGTATTCGGTGCGCTGCCAGCTTATTTACATAATCATAATTCATTTGCGTTTCCAGCATTTTCTGATCTACTAGTGAAACTGATACCATAATTTTTTGTGCAAACATTAATTGCACAGGTGTAATACCTCTCATGGTTATGGGTGCTAATCTCAAAGTGGTGAGCACTATTGGTGGGAGGGAGGTCCAGCTCTGCTGCCTTAAATCATTCTCATCTAACATGCACCGTAGGCAAGATAAAACAGTGATGTAGATTTTCAAACAATCTGTTGCGAGCCGTATTTTCAGCAAATGGAACAATGCTCTATTTCTAGTGTAAGCGGCACACTTCCTCAAATAACTGACTGATAAAATTTTCTCCCCGACCTGTAATTAAAATATTAGGATATCAGCAAAATGGGAATATTTATCGAATGAATGCATTAATAATTTCCTTGGTATTTATTTTGCGAAAGTGTGTCAAACACTCATGGCAGTTCGGAAACTTAAATACATATGCGTGCTTCACTAACAATTTTACCCTAACCTTTTGAATATCTACAAACTCCTGATTTATTCCCGCGACAGTTTTTTTTGGCAGGTCTCACAGTAGCAGCATGTAATTTTTGATATTTTTCACGATACTTTTTGAAAAAAACTATAACAGAATTTTTATTCTTTTGATTTTATATATCCTAGGTGGACTTATTTCGTGAAACTCTTTGTATTGCATCATTAACAATGAGATATAAGCGTGAGAAACGAAGCAATCGGAGATATAATTGGAAGATTTTATAACATTCTACCTTTTGTTTCTCATATGAATATTTTAATTGTGATTTTTAAATTGGGTTTTTGTTCATTTTTTTACGATACACGTCAATTACTCATCACAAGTTCCATTTGGGACGATAGTTTAAAATAATTTTTTTATTAAATTTATCGGCAAGAATTTTCGTATTTTTATTTCAGAGTGTTAACATATTAATAAGATTTTCTTCTACAAAGATAATTATTCAGTTTCTTCAGTCATCCCTTCTTTATTTACCTGCGCCAGTTCGTCCAACATTCCTTCTCAAGAGCTATTCTTTCATTTTTTCGGAAGAGGTCAGGCTAGCCTTTGTAAGTGTTCTTGTTAAGGTTTAAAGAACTTTCCTCATTGGTAGTCGGAATGCAAGCTTACGCATCATTAGCTGAAAAGTCATAGTGGGTGTGATCAGTTTCACCAGCCTTCTGCGTTGGGCTGTTTTTTTGTGTGTTTTTCTGAGATTACTGTATTGGTAAATAAATACTCAATAATGTGTTTTGTTTTGTGATTATAATTTTCCAATCAATTTAATCAGCGCTTAATAATGTTAATTGCCTTATCTCCCTCGCATTATAATTTTAAAAATCATTTATTGCTTTTACTTTATTAACCATTTATCGTAAATTGGCATGAATGGTTATCTTTTTACCGGCAATTTAAAATCCATATCTTTCAGAAGTTTTGAAAGACCTAAAAGTTTATTTAGTATAGCGTATTTCCTTTCCGTGGTAGTTAAATTTCCATTGTAGAATGCGAGTGGTTCACTTTGTTCCACGTCTTCCATAATGACTGTCGAGAATGCATTTTCGCCGGGGTATACAAAATTTTATGGGGGCGTTTGGGGCAGGATAGGCCAGTTTTGCTGCAGTCGAAATGGCATTCTATATATTTTTAAATGCATTTTCCGCTTTTTCGTCAAATTTTACGGTTTTACTCTAATAGACAGACTCTAAGGAATTGAAATAGGTGTTTACTTATATGGATAATACACAGTTAAGTCGTTCGGTAAAAGGCGATTTTACTAAGGGAAGATCTTAGATTTTTTATCCTTTTGATTTTTTGATTTGTCTAACTGTAAATTGCCTTCTACCTTTTCTTGCAACGGTAAAATGCTGTTTTCTTGTTTTAAAAAACCTAGGTAACTCAATTTAGTTACTCCGATTTCGCATTTTTACGGATTCAGACATACTTTAAAATAATCCAATCATTCAAACACTCCTTCTAATAGTATCCCGTGTTCCTCTTTAGTTTTAGAAATAAATAATATATCGTCTACATAAACATACACATCTTTCACTTGAGAGATAAACACGTTCATAAAACGCTGAAAATTCGAAGGGATATTTATGAACCCCATTGGCAGGAAGGTGTTGGAAAAATTCCCCCAAGGGAGCTAATCATGAAAAACTTTTGATAATCTTCCGTAATAGGTAAATGATAAATCGCATTTGAGGTCGAGTTTATTATATATTCTAAAGTCTTTTAATGAAAAAAAGCGTGTCTTAAATATTTGGTAAAATAAGCTAATAAAAATTAATGATCACATAATAAGGAAGCAAGAAGTAATAATTCAAAAAATCTTTCATTAGCTTCTATAGCGTTCTAAAATCAAAGTAGTACTCTTTCTCCAAAGAAGCATAAGTGTCCCTCCAGCAACTGCCTGGAGGTAGGGCTCATAATTATAATATTCCTAAAATAAAAATGTATAACGTATAAAATAATAATAATGAAATAAATATATCCCTCTCTCAATCACATTGTGATGAATGCTTCTTTTTTTCTTTTCTTTCATTTGTAGGAATGTTGAATAGGGAGCCCTTAAGGGACGTTTGCGCGTTAGGTTCCTAACTTTTTGAGGGTAGTAATCATCAATTCTATGAATGTAGTTTAACACTTTTCTCTAGTGTAGAATCTTAATGCTTCCTTATCGAATGGTCTGGTTACTTTTAACAGGCAAGAAATATTTTATTCACAATATTACAGGGGATAATGGTGCGGGGTATTCAATTTTGATATGTCATGAAATGAAAAATCACTATAACCTTTTTATTATTCAATGCGATCAGCACGAAACTTCGGAGTAAGTAAAGTTGGGGAAGATACAAATAATTTTTGGTTAAATAATATTTTTTGTATGTAGAACGGATTTGCCTCTGTGCATGGGAAGATTTTTCAAATTTCAAAAGTTTCCCCATATTGCAGCGGCGAACCCCTTGAGTTTTTACAAAACATGTTAATTTCTAGAACAAAAAAATGTAAAATCTGCCTAGTAAGTATATGGATCTGAAAAGGTTCGTATTGATTGAACAAAAAATAAAAAAGAATAATCATAAATATTTTTAGTAGCAATAAAAAAATTTTTTTTTAATAAATAGAACAGGGTGGCGTGTAACTTTTTTAATAATTTACTTCGAGTTGCAATGAAATTTCTAGACAGCTGTGTTTTACCTCTAAAAGCTATATCATATCTTATTTAGATTAAATATTTTGGTCATGCCCAACAGTTTTGCAGCCGTGATCACCGAGAAAACCTTGAAAACCTTTGAAATGTCTTCCATGAGCAGTCGACAATCTGTTTGGCATACAAAATATTTCTCTTAAAAAAAATATATTATATCCCCAATTATATACGCCCTGCAAATTTCAAACTGATCGTATTTAAACAGGTGCAGTTTTTCATTTTTTTTTAAATTTTTAGTTGGAAAGTTTTTTAGCTGATGGAGCGCGAAATTTTTTTTTAATGAATTTGGTATCATGCAACATTTTTTTATAATTTCATCTGAATAAAAAATGAAATTTATGGAAAATATAAATTCAAAAAAGTGGCACTGTATATCACGAATCGGTCTTCATTTAGATAAATTTTCTGTACACGCCAAATGGTTTTGCTGCTACTTGCGAAAAACTTTTTTTAACACTTTATTAGTTGTCCCCATGAACACGGGGAAAAGCGTTTGATATTAGCAGAAAAATTTATCTAACCACAATATCGTGATTCTTTCTAAATTATTACATGCTCTGAAAAGTTTCGTATTAAAAATCGGTATATAATAAAAATTTTATTACGATTTTTCTTTTTTATTTGCAAAAAATAAAAGAAAAGAAAAGAAAAATTTTCCCAAATACATTAATCTCCATATCCTTTTTTTACTATTCATCATATGATTAAGAATTAATTTTGTTACCACACTGTAAATAATTGGCTGAGATTCCGCATTTTTTCATTTAATATAATTTGTCTGTATACCCAACGGTTTTGCCATTGCTCACCAGTTCAACTTCTTGACTATTTACTAAAAAAAAAACTTTTTTCACATTGAACTGCTATTTCGGGGTAAATAGACAAAAAATTCACGCCTTTATACTTTTATTTTTTTGTTTTCGAATTTTGTAACTACATGGAACTACATTCTTTATGTTATGACTCCATGCAAAGTATAAAACGTTTTTGGTATATTTTCTGCATGAACTTTTAAATTTTATGGAGAAAAAAAAGTTGAGATTTAGCAAAAAAATCAATTAAAATAAAAACAAAATCTCTATATATGCCTGCTATTTTTGTAAGTATTTCATAAAAATATATGCGTATGGCAAGTATTTCAGTGAAATCCGCTTGAAAAAATCTTTTGTAGTTCAGCAGAAATTCCATGTTAAAAATTGCTGATAAAAATGCTGATTCATGATATTTGGGAAGAAATTTACAGAAATTCTAAACGCCTTTTTGCATATTAAATTTATTAAAACAATTATTGTTAATAAATATTTCCTTTTTCGAATGGTGTATAATTTGATAACAGAAATAATTACTTGCTGTTTCAAACAGGCGCAACGTCCCCTTAAGTAACAACACTTTCGAATGGCCAGGGATCTCATTCTAGAAACACCAAACTGTCAAACAGCTCTGTAGCCCTTAAGCCATAATCACCGTTAATGAACGGGACAGGGAACCCATCTATTGAAAACTAATTTAGAACGGGCCAGGGAGCTCATCCTTAATCATCACTGCAAAGCCCATTCTTGTAACATTTAAAAAGGGGCTAGGAGCCCATTTCCTAGCAACATTATTATATTATTCAATTTGGTAACAAAAACAAAACTCTATAACTAACATTTCTAACCCTCTAAATTAAGATTAAGAAGTATATACGTGCTGTTACATAAAAAAAAAACAACTTTTCAGTTTTTTGCCTATAACTATTAAACTATTTTACATATCAGACTTTTATAATAATTTCTTATAGCGGCTAGGCCTAGGCTATATATCCCAGGAAAAATTATTTTTTTTTCTTAAAAACTTTTATAATTATTTAGACTGAAAAAAAAAAAAAAAAAAAAAAAAAACCCACTGCAAACAATAAAAACCCAAATGTAACAAAAAAAAACCACTACCAAAACACCTCCTAAGAGTCGACAATATGTCTCGGATATTGTTAGCTACAAGTCGATTTTTAACGCATATCAGAAATGAGAAAAAATTATAAAATGAGTAAAAAAATAAAGTAAAATTTAACATGAAATTAACCATAAATTAATATAAATTTTTCATATTACCGAAATTGTGTTCTCATGAATATAGCTGGTGTGTTGAATCAGGAAATCTGCTGTGCTTAATAACCCCCTCCCTCCCTAAACTCCTTGAATAGATTTGCATCTTATACCAAATAGAATAGTTCAAAATCGTTCTCCGAATTCTTTTGAATATGACGAAGGTAATAGCATGTCTCAAGTTAATTTTTTGGACCCAAAATACCTCAAAAGCTGAAACGACCCGCTCAGCAAATTAGCGGGCATCGACTCTGCATACCTCAAAACATACTAGCCAACCCCACGCTCGTTTCTGTAGCTTGTTGTTGTGCGGGTAATGTTTTATATGGGTTCCGATGCCCTTCTGAGTTGATTCCGTGGTTTACTGAGTCATTGCCCCCGCAGTCAAAGGTGAGGGGGGTGGGGGAATGGAATGGAAATCTGAAATTGCCCCGGTTCTATAAATGGTTAAATAACTTTTTTAATGAAATGTGCTATCAATACGTATTTTATATGTATATTATACATAGCTTAAAACCTGTACTATCAAAGAGTAGGTGATCAAATTTTACAAGATGTGATTTGTTTAATTTTTGCATACACCGACCTTATAAATCAATATGGCTAAGAAATATTAAAAAAAATTTTGCTGAGAAAAATCAAAATTTAGGGTTATTTATATATTTAAAAAACCCAAAAAAAAATTTAAGTTCACTTGCACCTTCCCTATTACAGAACACTTTTATTTTAAAAAAAAATTTTTGTAAAACTTTTTTACCTTTTTTGTCCGAAGTGGGTTTTTTTATGTTACATTTTTTTCTGGGGGTTTTCGGACCCCACACTGACACATGTTGATAGGATTTATAGCGCATATACATGCACATTTTAATTAATTTGGAATTGGTTTTTTTTTTCATGGTGTTTTTTTTTTTGAGCTCAACTCAATGGTCCGGGGGGGGGGGGGGGGCTACATAAAATTTCATGAAATTTGGTGTGGAATGAGATCAAGGATGGGTCCAACAGGAATGAATCCAATATCATACTAATTTATAAATTTCTTAATGCAGTGAATGCTGGAAAAGTCTCAAAATGGCTGCTCAAAAACGCTAAAAATTTGTGATATATTTCAAAAATGAAAATAAATCCCAAATTTGCAAAAATATCGAATTCGAGACCAGTAGACGACATACTACGTGACTTTATACTAGATGCGAATGTAATACGTGCAGCAAATTTTTTCGCTCTAGACCTCATATTTACCGAGATACAGCAATGGGTTGTTTTTATGTAACAAATGGGCTTGGGTTTTTTTTGTGTGGCGGCGCTGTATATGTGTGTATATATGTATATATGTGTATATACCGGTATGTATATATATGTATGTGTATGTCTGTGTGTATATATGTGTATGTATGTATATGTATATATATCATTAGTTTTGACTAAGCCAAATTGGTGGATTTGTAGTTACAACAATTTGACAAGCCCTAGGGTGCTTTGGTGGATTTGCATGAGCAATGTTTTAGACTATTGGCTTGACTGGGACGTCTCGATAGGCCCATGTGGCTTCTTACTGTGTTCTCTATATTCTTAATGTCCTTAGAAATAAAAAGTTGCATAGGTGCAATTAGAAAAGGGGGGGTAGGGGTTCCATCTAAAACTAAACCATGATAAGAGTGATTAGATTCCATCATAAACCATGGGAATTGATTCAGCAGTATTGACTATATACTAATCGATACCTATATTGGGTATATTCTGTAACATACGATATACCATGCTAGAAGCATTAGAAAAGGGGGGCGGGGTACTAAACCATAGTAGGAGTGCCACAATGTCGTTATAAACCGTCGCAATCAACTCCCTATAGCCTTAAAAGCATGAGTTTGTTAGACGCCTGACTCTGTATTTTCTATGATGTAGATATGCATAACTAAGACAAGTGCAGAAAATTATATGCGGGAGCGACGTGTGACCCACTCCTTTTTCACATACGAAATGTGTTTACTACTCTATATATATATATATATATATATATATATATATATATATATATATATATATATATATATATTATATATATATATATATTATATATATATTATTATATATTATATATATATAATATATATTAATATATATAATATATATATATAGGCTATATAGATTAATAGCGGCTATATATATATATATATATATATATATATATATATATATATATATATATATATATATATATATATATAATATATATATATAATTATATATATATATATATATATATATTATATATATATATGATAAATATATATTATATAACGGTATATATATATATATATATATAATATATAATATATATAGATAAATATTGATATATATATATATATATATATAATATATATATACATATATATATACAATAATGTTAAAAATATACATGGTTTTTTTTTATGTTACAAGTGGGTTTTTTTTTTTGTGCCAACATTTTTTGGGGGGGTTTCGGACCCCACATTGACAGAATCTAAAAAACAACCATACAGCATGTTGATAGGAGTTATAGAGCATATACATGCACATTTTCAATTAATTTGGAAGTGGGTTTTTTTTTGTGTCAAGTGGGTTTTTATTTTGATTCAACTCCGGGTGTTGGGGGGGGGAGGGGCTGCATAAAATTTCATGAAATTTGGTGTGGAATGAGATCAAGGATGGGACCAACAAGAATGAATCAAATATGCTAATTTAATTTAAATTTATTATGCAGTGAATGCCTTGAGAAGTTTTGCTGCATCTTCAAAAATGCCTAAAATTTTTGAAATTTTTCAAAAATTAAAAAAATTTCCCAAAATTCAAAAAATCGACTTCGAACCATTATAACAATTTTTTCCACTCATACTAGATGCGATTAATAGGTGCACCAAATTTTTTCGCTCTAGACCTCATATTTACCGAGATACAGAGTGGGGTTTTTTTTTTATGTAACAAAATGAGGTGGGTTTTTTTTATGTAACAGCACTATATATATACTGGTATATTTGAGTGATTTTTGAAAAAGCCTAGTGTGTGCGCACAGCAATTGAGGGAGAAAAGTGTGAGGGTGCTTATGTATAAATAACATTCCGAAAACTACAACTCAGGAAATTAACATAGATGAATCTATTCTATTTAATATGCAAATAAAAATGTAAATATTAACCAATTTAATGGTATAGATTTTATGTAATGAACATATATTAACTGTACCAGTGAGAGATGATTATACAAGGAATATATACTTTCTGTACTTATATTAAAATTATAAAAATACTTGATTCCTGTACTACCTTAAATTTTATTAATATATTGTTTATTTTTCCAACATTTTTGTTTGTCCCTTGCTTTACTTTACTTTAATAGAAATCAATTCAATATCTATCATTTCTTTTATAAGGTAATTAATTCTTATTTATGCCCCTGTTTTAAAATGCTACAATGCTAAATGCTACTAATATTTATAAATTATTATTATTATTAATTTATGATGACTTTAATATTCGCTTTAACATTAGTAAAAAAAAAAAAAAAAAAAAAAAAAACAGCTATTTTATAATAAAAATAAAAATAATTTCCATTATAAATATGTTATGCATTTGTTTCTGAAACTCAAATATAATTGTTTGTCATATGTTGCACCTACATCTTTATGTCTTTACGGTACTTTACCATTTAGCATTTGCATTAGATTTATTCGAAAAGTGGTATATTTTTTTATTCTCAAAAGCAAGCGAAAAAAAAATAGTTGAAACAAAAAAATGTTTACTGTAACTCTGTAAGCACTAAGCTGAGTCAGTCAAAATTTTGAATTTGGTTGCTGGAGTCTGAGTCAGAGTCGAAAATTTTAGGGTAATTGTCCGGTTTGAGGTAATGTTATCAGATATCGATTGTTTTTTCTGATAATTGAAGGTTCTCGGATATCGTTGCTACCCATCTATATAAGTATAGATTGTTCAAATACGGAGGAGTGACATTGGCTCCAGCTAAATTTACATAAAATAATTTACATAAAATAATTTTTCAAAAATGAAATATTTGTTTACAGTTACGTATTTGTATTAACTTAAATGTGTTTATTTAAAATTAAAATTTATGGAAAAATTAAATTAAAAAAATAATACATAAATACTAACTCTATATATATATATATAATATATAATATATATTATATTATATAATATATATAATATATATATATATTATATATATAATATAAGATATATATATATATATATATATAATATATATATATTATTATATATTCATATATATTATATATATATATGTATATATATATAAAGTCGTTTTTATGATTTAAAACTAACGAATACCACTAGAAGTAGACCCGCATAGATATCAGTTGTCGGGATCTCTCGGCCTCTAGATGGACGACGGGGTGGACTTCGTCCCCCCCTCTGTCCCCCATCGGCTCGAGCCCCCCTAAAAATTGAAGTGCAAGGTAACATATATTTTTTTTTTTTTAGGGGCTCAAGCCGATGGGGGATAAGCATTTCTTTCGTTTTATAAGCATTTTGTCTGACGATCGTAAGACAGATATTCTTTACGCATTTTACAAGAAGCGGCTTTTCAGTAGCCAAATACCACCACGAAGAATTTCTTATTCTATATAAACTTGTTTAACAAACATTACAAAACTCATAATCAGTGTTTGGAATGAATGTCTTCGGGGATGATCTCTCTCGTCTCTCTCTTCTCTCTCTCCTCTCTCTCTCTCTCTTCTCTCTCTCTCCATCTCTCTCTCTCTCTCTCTCATTTCTCTCTCGCTCTCTCTCTCTCTCCTTCTCTTCATCTCTCCTCTCTCTCTCTCTCTCCCTTTTCCCTGTATAGCTCTCTCGGCAGTCTCATCGAGTAGGACTATCTCGACCGCGTGCTCCAGCGAGACTGAATCCTCCTCCTCTCTCTCTCTCTCTCTCTCTCTCTCTCTCTCTCGTCTCTCTCTCGTCTGCTCTCTCCTCTCTCTCTCTCCTCTCTCTCCTCCTCTCGGTCTCTCTCTCTCTCTCGATCTCTCTCTTACTGTCTTCATCTCTCCTCTCTCTCTCATCTCTCCTCTCTCTCTCTCTCTCTCTCTCTCTCTCTCTGCTCTCTCTTCTCTCTCTGCTCTCTCTCTCTCATCTCTCCTCTCTGCTCTCTCTCTCTCTCTCTCTTCTCCCTCTTCTCTCTCCTCTCCTCTCTCTCTATCTCTCTCTCTCTCCCATATCTCTCTCCTCCTCT
>JABUQX010088467.1:2500-10738 GCA_015478945.1 Trachelipus rathkii
AATATTTATTATATAATCATATATTAATATATATATATATTATAATATTTATAATATATATCATATTTATATAAAATATATATTATATATATTATATTATATATATATACGGTATAATAAATATATATATATATAAATATAATATTTAATTTATATTATTTATAAAATTAATTATTAAATATATACCTATATTAATTACTTAAATAATAATATATTATTTAATATTTAATATATATAATTATATAATTATAATTTATTTATTAGTTATTAATATATATTAATTATTTATTATTATTTTTTTATTATATTATTTTTTTTTTTTAAAGTTTGAATTCAACTATAATTAACATTACACTGGGCGAGCCCTATTCATTAGGTATAGGGGGTTGTTTCACGCCTCAGAAGTCAATAAATATATTAGTAAATATATTATTAAAATAATTAATTATATATATTATATATATATTATTATATTAAATTTTAAATGATTTATATATATATTATTATAATATATAACTTATATCTATTTATAATTAATATATATGTTTAATATATTTTAATATATGATATATATATTTAATATATATAATATATATATATATATATATATTATATATATATATATATTCAATTATATATATATATATATATAATTAATATTATATAATATATATTATTATATATATATTATATATATATATATATATTATTATTAATTAAATATCAATATTAGATATATAATAATTTGGGAAAAGAGAATATTGCAGTCTTGTGTTTATGATTTTCTTGAAATGAATATTTTTATATTAATAACTAAATATTATATATAATATTTTTACTAATTATATTATATATTTTATATTCCCTTTTCGAATTCGTTTGATTATATCAAATTTCGAATATTTTTATGTTAAAAACTATGGTAAAATTTATATTAATAATATTTGGTTATATTTTATCTCAAATTTATTTAAAAAATTTTGGAAAGGGGATATAGTGAGAAAGATACTCTTACTCTCAACAAATCAATCGTGCTGATTCAGGGTGAATTTAGACACTGAGTATGCTCCTTATGGACTAGGATTTGTGGGTGCCATAATTTTAACAAAGGAGTAAATGGAAATTAAGCTAATTATTTTTTTACTGGATTGTTTTTTGATTGTATAACATCTACGGTGTGGATTTAGTGTAATTAACAGTTAGACTTTTAACCCCACGGTAGAGGCAAGCCATCCACGGTGTTTTCTGACTTCTTCTTGCGACCCGGGAGCGGGCAACAGAACGTCGCTCTCCTAATATTACTATTCTCACAAACTAGTTATATATATCATAAAGCTCTACCGTTATTTCTCATCCATAAAGCTGAGTTATACTCAAGGCTCATTATATATGAAGATCACATAGATAAATAATATTACTCTTCGTCGCGGATTTTATACGAATCGTGGACCTCCGCAGTTGCTGTGTAATACAACAACTGTATATCTCTAACCAACTAGGTACTCAATATTATACACGTCCCTCAATAATAATTAATGCTCATAAACGTTAAGTTTTTATAATAACATACTCACGGTTACTTCTCATCCATAAATGTATATATATCAATGAATGTATATACTCAAAAAGCGATGGATGAATCGTACGCAAGGATTCTAGAGAGAGAAAGAAGGATGGAGAGAGAGAGAGAAACATTTTAATAGTATATAGATAAGGATATTTTTTGTGTGGCAGAAGATATTATTATCAGAACGTCCCGACAGTGGATTCGAGCAAAAGTCTGTATATATAGCTAGCATAGCTCGTCTCAGTCGATTTGCATATTGAAATTATACATGATAATAAACATGTTAACGACATACATCAATAATATATATATACTACTACTATTAAATATACAGTTTAATTATTATTGACTAACTATTTGAAAATAAATTCATAAATTAAATAATAATATATTTAAAAATAAATTAAATATTTATAAATACTCAACAAAAAAAGCAAAATTTAATATAAATTTTTAATATGTCTTTCGTGTATTTATAATGTATTATTATTAGGTAATAGTTTATATTGACAAAATATTAAGTAAGGGTTAATGTGTATATATTTGTAGTGTATAATAGTAAAATAATATTTAATTAGGTGTATCTTTTTGGCTATAACGAAAAATTAAATAGGATTTGATAATATATATTTGTAGATAAAATAGAATGGTAATTATTTGATTATTTGAAAGTCAGTGAAAATGATTTGTGTTCAAAGAAGGTTGAATGTTCTGTCCAGCGGGTGTGCATGACCAATGAAGATTTTTCCTCTGCATGTAGTTATTATAGGTGTCGACTATGCTAGCTAACCCGGTCCTTTCTTCTGCTTTTATTTAAACTTACTATTAAGGCACAGTCAGGTTAGATCTATTAGCGACTCTATGAATAGTATAAAATCCTTCTGGTAGAGCTTCTCATTAGATATTTAATATATATCTAGTGAGTTTTTGAGGCCTGATGGATAAAAGATGCTATGATTCCTACTCGTGACAATAGCGATAATCCTACTATGAGAGTGTTTATAAACTTCGTGAGATATGGATACTTGGCGTCAGTTGAAATCACGGATATTGATATCTGAGCATAATGTGTGCTATTAATTACGTTCGCGATCGAAGTGATCGCTAGATATTTCCTCTCAGGCTTAAGTATGTGGTTAGGTGATTCCAGGCCAGATAGACACCACGACAAAGAGATTACGTGACGCTGCGACCCAACTAGACAGGCATCTCCAGAGTTAAGCTCCTGGATTGGTTCTGTCCGACGTCAGACATTTCATTACAATTGATATAACAACTTCTGATGTAAGAATTAGACTTTGACTTTTATAGATGTATGACTGCTCATCTTAATCATATTATATACTACTATAATATATATATATACTATATTATATTATAAATGTATATTAATATAATATTATATATATATATATATATTTATATATATATATATATATTAATAAATTATATATATATATATATATTTTATATTAATATTATAATATATATATTAATTATTATATATATATATATTATATATAATACAATATTAATATAGTTTCTTTTTATATTATAATCACATTTGAAATCACCTGTATTTTAAAGTTATGGATTATTGTGTACAAAGATCAAGAATATCTGTTCAATTTTATTTTCTATTTCTTTCTTTTAACCTTTTTCTCATCTCTTTCTCTCTCTCTCTCTTGACTCACACTCATATTCTCTCTCTCTATCCCGGCTTATCCTTCTCTTACATTCTCCTACTCTCTCACTTCCTCTCTCTTCATATTTCTCTCTTATCTCTCTCTCTCTCTTTCTCTCTTATCTCTCTATTCTCTCTCTATCATCTTCTCTCTCTCTCTCTCTATATTTCTTTTCTTACTTTCTTTTCTCTCTTCTCTATTTCTCGATCGATCATATTTGATGCTACCTTCTTATCTATCTCTTTCTTTTATTCTTCTCTCTTTTTCTCTCTCTCATACTCTATCTCTCTTCTCTCCTATCTTTGCACATCTTCTGCATATTTCTCTTCAGATTGAATCTTTCTCTTTATCATCTTAAACTTTCTTCCTCTTTCTAATCTACTCTCCAATCTCCTTTCCACTCTGTCAAGCTTTCTCTCATCTTCTCTCTCTAAACTCTCTCAATTCTCTACTTCTCTATCTCATCTACTCTTATCTCTCTCTCTCTCTCTCTATCTCTATTCTATCTACTTCTTCTCTTATTCACTCCGTGCATTTCTTCTTATCCTTCCTTATTCCCGACCATCTCTATCACAACTATATATTCTAGTTATTGGATATATCTATTCTATAAGTCTTAATAATCATTGTAATTTCTCATTTCTTTATCTATCTCTCTCTCTCTCTCTCATCTCTTCTTGCTCTCACTCACTCTCACTCATTACTCTTCTCTTCATCATCTCTCTCTCTCATCTCTCTCTTCTCTCTCTTCATCTAATCTCTATCTTAATCTATCTATTCATCTCTTATATCTTCTCTTATTCTCTATCTACTCTCTTACTATCTCATCTTACTATCTTCTCTCTCTCTTTACTATCTCATCTCTTCTCTCTTCTCTCTCTCTCTACTCTCTCTCTCTCTTCTCTCTTCTCTCTATCTCTCTATCTCTCTATCTCTCTCTCTCTCTTCTCTATCTCTCATCTATCTCCTTCTCTTCTCTCATCTACTCTACTCTATTACTCTTTACTCTACCTATAAAAATAAAAGATAAAGCATTAATATTATTATTATAATATATAATTTATAATAAGTCATATGAAATTTTTTTTAAAATGTTTTACGTTTTCTTCAACCAAGTTCAAAGTAGAGAAGGACGAGAAGTGCATCTATTTTTCATATATGGTAATTATTATAATAATTTTATCTCGGAAAAACGAAATTTGTCTATTGTTAATAATGTTTTGAAAAAAAAAATAAAAATTAAAAACCCCTTAGGAACTGATAAAATTCATTAGTTTTACATTACCAAAGTTGCTTATAAGAAAGAAAGCTGAATTGACAATATATTACTGATAATTAGCTGTTAACCTTATTTAAGCCTCTGTAGTTCAATTTTCAAATTTGTATAGATATTTCAAAAAGTCTTTAATAATATAAACTGCTCTAAAAAAAATGGCATACATTTCTCAAGACGTTTGCGGACAAATAATTCTAGAAAATGGCTTAGGCTAAATTTTAGGACTATTGCTTTAGGACACTGTATCACACTAAGTTTTCACATACACATATTTTATTATATATTTCATTGATATGGCTTAGATCATTGTTTTCAAAAGGGGGGTCGCGACGGCCCAAAGGGGTTGGCGTTGATATAGCTAGGCATATACCGGCTTCCGTTTATGATACGATGAGATGGGTCGAATCAATAACATTATATATATTAGAAAATAGAATACAGTAATTAAAGATAGGAGTGATGGTCAATGATACTATTAATTATTAATAAAAATGTCATACTTCGAAGAGTTATACGCGTATTTTTAAAAAAAAATAATTAGCTTAACGTTAGTTAAGGCAGATAAAAAAGATCAAATTGCCATAGCTCATATATTAAATAAATAAAAAAAATTAAGTATAACTTCATGCAATTGAAGATTTTTATTTATTAAGGTAATTTATATATATATTATATAATAATATATATAATTAATTAATATATATATTATATATATTATATATATATCTAATTATATATATATTTTCATATATATATATATATATATATAATATATATATATTTAGCTATATAATAATTAATATATATATAATTTATATATATATATATGAATATATATTATATATATAATATAAATAATATTATTAATTATATATAATATATTAATATATATCTAATATATATTTCATTTATAAGCCCAGTGGAGTTTAATGTATAGGAGGTTTCTCACTGAGGTTTGTCTCTCTTTTATTGGCGGTTTGGTAGGCTTTTATTTGGGTGCTGTGGATCTGCGAAAGATAGTAACACGCTGTGAGGAACTATCTGAGCTTTTAGGGAGTTTGGATTAAAGTTGATTTCGGAATGATATTGATTTCTCATTAAAACTGAGTCAGGAAACTTAGCTATCAGATACATAATATCTGACAATCTTGAACAACTATGACTACTAGATTATGTAGCATACAGATGTATGGCGTGGAAAGAGAGGTCAACAACATGCATTATAATTCTCTTTATTCATAAGCATAACTCTATAGGTGTCTTGTGTGGGATATCGTGTCAACTGTTGCGTTTATAGCTCCTAAAGAAATTAAGACTTGCTCAGATGCAGTCTTCTCTGAAATTATATATGTTGTAATATGTAATTTATTCTCCGTTATACAAAGGATTTCTGAGGTTTCTTGTGACGCTGGTCTCATTTTACCAATGCAATGTTCTTAAATAATCATTATAATAAGGCTTAGTGACTATAGATCACATCCAGAACTTGGAAAAGGAAAGTATATTCTTTTTTAAGTTCCCTAGTACAGGTTTTCGCTACTCTTTTGGATTTTTTCAGTCGCACCTGGATACTGCATCTTATATATGTGGAATGACTTCTTTAATTTTGGGCATTACTTGTCTGCCAGATAATTATATGTTGGGTAGGTTTACCAGTTTTTTCTTCTATGCATATCATTATAATATTTACCTAAACCTCTTCTTCTCGTACCAAATTATCTAGAAAGTAGATACCTAGAATTCCTACTAACTGGTGTGAATGTTTTTTTCATGTATATCATACTAATCCTCTGGTATTTCTATTTCATAAGTTATTTATAGTGGACATTTGAAATTCTTGGATTTAAAGTAAGTAAGACATTCGACTTAACATCAATGTCTTTTGTACTTAGTCAAGATCAGATTCCCATTCACGTGATATTCAGACAAATGGTCAATTTGGGTGCTTGTGTAGATTTATATCTCTGGCTTTTTGAATGATAAAATTTCCTACGCCTATCTTGTCCATGAGGCAATAAAATATGATCCGGTATGATAAACGGATTGTGTCATCTCCTTGCAATATCCCTAGAGTACTACAACTCGTCTTATAGATGATACACAGTCATACAACGATCATTCAAACCCTTTGGATTCAATGTTAATCTCTTTCTCTCTGGTTCAGCCAACTACTATCTTGATCTCTTACATGCCATCTTATATACTGAAATAGCATCTACCTTAGTTAAGAAGACTAAAGAATTTTAGTGTTGTTAACTGCTAGATTTTATACTTCTTTAACTTTCATAGAAAACTACCTTTCTCAATACTTTAAGTGCATACCTCCTTCCTTCGAAGATAACTTGTGTGAATCCTCTAGTCTCATCCATTATTTGTCCATTGCTCTGACCCAAGGCTTAACACTATATTCAATGCTTCACATACTCTACTAATGAAGTTTGGAACAATAATCTTTCAATCATGTTCTTCACTTCATTTGACTTACTATGGACTATCAAATGCTGTGTTTTCATGCATATATGCCAAGATTTTTTCTGAAAACAATTTACACATCATTAGTGTTCCATTCAAGTTCAACATCAAATTTTAGGTGATAGGTTGTCTAAAAACTATTTTGAATGTTTTTGGATTAAGATTAATAAAAACTAAAAACCATAAGACTAATATGCATATGATCCTAGAGACATCCTATAGAAAGTAAAAATAAATAAGTGCAGATTGCTATTTCACTGAAAATTTAAATGAACATTAATACAGGAAATTGCTACTGTAAAGGGACTAACTATGCAATTAAACTTGCGAGTATTATAACACACTGACTTGAAATGAGTGAGATAAAACTAAAAATATAATTAAAAATTCACTTGAATAAATTTTGGATGGAGGAGGAGAGTAAATTTCCATTTTGCTCTAGCTGAATAAGTAAACACAAAATAATACATTCAAACTTTGAAAAAAAAACAAAAAAATCAGAGATGAATGCAATTTGGTTAGTTTTAGATAGCTAATACAAATAGAAGGGTAAAATTTCATGACATTTTTTTTTTTTTAAATAAAACATTTTTACAGAAACTATAAATTAGTAAGTAAAAATTGGGCAATGTATTATATTTCATATAATTTTAGTATATTTTAAATGTTTTCTCATATGTTAAAACTTTCATTTTCTTTGGTATATTTATGTGTATGCAATATCTGGTTTGTACGATGTAATGATGATAAGAAAAAAATGTGAATATTTTATACTACCAGAGACCATTTAAAACACCCTGCTTTCAAAGTAATGACGAAGGGAATAGAATTCTTCGGAATTAAATCAAAACGAAAAGGCTTTTAACGAAAATTTACGGTACTTTTTAAGTTATAAAAGTAACAAGAGCAGTGAAGTTAATATACAGTACGGTACTGTTAAGTATTTCGCATTTCAGCTTCATAACCCTGATAATAATTAAGATGATAATTTTTTAACTGTTAATTAATGACTATGAAATCAATTCATAACAGGTTAATTTTTCTATTGAACATTAGTATACTATAGAGTAAATTATTTAAATATTACCTTATCAACATGTTCATAATACAAATTTGTAAATTTTTCTGCAGTTGCCTCAACTGATGCCATCTTCTTTGTCTATTTTTAGTTTAATATTTACTGTGAACATATAAAAAAAAAAATTTCATTAAATTACCACAATATAAATTAATGCATT
>JABUQX010088468.1:0-17500 GCA_015478945.1 Trachelipus rathkii
GGGTTGCCATAAGGTGAGGGAAATGGGACAAAAAGTCAGCGCCGAGGATGGGCTGTGTTACTTCAGCGACGAGAAAAACCCATGGAAACTGGCGGCGGAGAGACAGATCCAACGTACACAATCGCTCTCCATATACCGGGATGGAAGAGCCATTAGCAGCGAATAGTTGACGACCAGGAATGGGACGGAGGAATCCGGAGAAGGGTTGTTGGGTAAAATCGAAAGGCTAGAGCCGTAATTGATCAAGAAGGCAAGTATAGTAGAATGGTCGTAGATACGAAGAACGTCCTGTGTAGTAGGAGGAGGAGAAGGAGAAAAAGAGCCGGCATCTCCCGTCGCTCCTGACGGGTTGGCTGCTGGGTTTCCCTGATAGAGAGGGCAGGGAAGGATCGCATTTCTTGGCATCCATGCTGAAAGTATGGTGATAATAACAGTACCCATGAGGATACTGGCGCTGGCGTGAGGAAGAAGCAGAAGGTGAACTAGGACCACGAGAAGGACGCGAAAGTTGGAAGGAGTGGGATCATGAGAGCGAAAAGTGTTATTAATACTAGCTGTAAGGGAGAGAAGGGCCGTTTTTTATATCGGCCATGCCATTTTCGAGAACCGAAACCCGGGTATCCAGAGCTGCCGAAGGAGGAGGTTGTACTGCGAAAGCGTGAGAGTAGGAAGGTTGGGGTGGGTGAGAATAAGGAGGTTGAGCTGGATAGGAGGCAGAAGGCGGATGAGGAACAAGAGGGGGAGGAAGAGTAGCGGAGGCGTTGGTAGAGTACTGGGGAATGTGTTGGGCGTGAGTTGTAGATGGTTGAGGAGGAGCGAGAGTTGAAGAGGAAGGAGAAACGGAGGAAACGGCGTAGGTAGTGGGGACCAAAGGCTCCATCGGGGGGCGCAAAATTCTGTCTGCTGTAGCGGCAAACTCAGTGAGGGACAACGTCGGGTTTATTGATTGCAGTACGCTGTGATGTCGAGCAGGCATCTTCTGGAGGAAGAAGGTGCGAATTATTTTTTCTTCCCGTGTAGATGGAGTGCCGCCCAACAAACCCAGCATCCCTACCATCAATTCCGAGGGTTTCTGGTCGCCCAGTGAGATGCCTCCAAGCAGAGTTTCCAATTGTTCCTCTCTGGTGGGAGCCAAGCGGTCGATAATAAGGTTTTTGAGCGTGTTGTAAGGGGTTGTAGAGTTTCTAGTTGTTGCCAGGCCATCCCTGATTTTGAGGAGGCAAGATTCTGGTAGAGCATTCACAACTCTCGAATATCTCTCCTTCTCGTCTTCGATGGTCAGGAGCGCTGACTCGGCCGGGTCAAACCAAAGCTCGGGATTGTTTACGAAGAAGGGTTGCAAATGGAATGCTCGCGAGGGAGTAGACATGACGAAAGGCGTAGAAGTTGGCAGAGCAAAGGAAAGAAAAGAAGGGAAATAAGATGTGGAGCGAGCGGAGGCACTAATAACGGACCGAGGGTGGAAAAATCAAAGAAATTACAACCTTAGGAGCTAGACCAAGGATTAAAATGAGGCTGTTGCGATATGAAATTGCCAAAATACTTTTATATATAAAAAAAATAATATTAAAGTTTTTTTATTTATTTTTTATTTGAGTGAGTGTACGAGGGTTTCCTCAGCGCACAAGAGTGTGGCTATACCGTGTTAGGAATCCCACGACAAGGGCGATAACAATAACAATACTTTAAAAAAAAAATTTTTTAATTTCCTTTTTTTTGTTTTTTGTTTGAGTGGGTGTACGAGGGTATCCACAGCACACAAGGTGTGGCTATACCGTGTAAAGGATACCACAACAAGGGCGATAATAATAATAAGAATAGCAATAATAATAATAATGAATAAGTTACGTGGTCTGTATGGAATACAGAACTTGACCAAGGTAGGGGTCCAACTGCTGAGGATTTAGTGCCGGAACAGGCTGGTGGCTTCTGCCGCTGCGACTTTGAGAATGTTACGAAGGACTTGAGTGATTTGATGCAGGAAGAAACTGGTGGCTGCTGCCGCTGCGACTTGTGGAGGCTGTTAAGAAGAGAGAGAGAGAACGCAAACACAAGTGGGTAAATCTACCCGTTAAAAAAAAAACAATAAAAGTAAATGTTTTCTTTTTTTTAGTATGTATGTCTGCAACAAAATGGATCTGGAGGATTTTCTTGGTCTTGTTGCGGGTCTTCTGGTTCTCGTCCGTGAAGCCAATCTTCAAACTTCAAAGGTCACCATGTAAAGCTGGTCATCGAGATTAGGTAGTAATGACCGCTTCTAGATAAGGATGAATGAGCATTGCTGTGAGTTTTCTTTATTTCCTTAATCCTATTTTACAAAAGCGGGATGGACCCCTGTCCTAAAAAACAAAAAACAAAGAATTAGAACAGGGTAATCCTAGTTATTAATATACTACATATGAATCATATACTGCAGGAAGAATTCCTACAGAATATGAAGCTTATGCAGAGTAGTAGTACAAATGATTATCAGTTTGGGGGCTGTTTTATGTATATGCATACACAGGCAGGAAAAGGATCCTCCCTGGTATACATTCGCATGAAGCAGCATTACATTTGATATGAGTCTCACACTCAGACCACACACACACACACACACACACATATATATATATATATATATATATATATATATATATATATATATATATATATATATATATATATATATATATATATATATATATATATATATTAAAAATTGCCTATGGTGTTGTAACTTCTTTGACTAGAGAGAGAGAGAAAAAAAAAGAGAGAGAGATTTGGCTGACCCTACTGCACTACAATCACCTCTCCTTGAGCCTGTACGTAACCCATAAGCCCGCTCTGGGTTAGATATAGTAAATACCAATCTATGCGACTGCTATTTACTATATTGTTGCTAAAATATATTTTAAATTCTCTAATTCTAACATTTTTGGGCTGTTACACCTCTGCGCTACTATCAAACAGCTTGGCCTCTCTCCAAACTGCTATGTGAGGCGCATGCCCACTAGGGTTGGTATGTGGGGAATAACAGCCTATCTCAGAGCTGTTATTTCCCACATTATACTTAAAGATACATGCAACACTTAATCTCCACCTAGTTTTCTCCTTACTCTAGCCTCTAACCCCTAAGTTTGGCTAATTGCTTGAAACGCTACTTAAGCCTACAGCGAATTTTATACTGGCATGCATGAACACTTCACTTTGTTTTCCTACTAGACTGTAGGCATTCTTTTTGATACGCTATTCAATCTAATGCGTTTTCGTTGTAACCTATTTCTAAACTTCAGCTTTAGGCTCCACCGACTAGTCTAGGTTCGCCTAACTTTGCTCTACTTTACCTAAAAATGTACTTAATAGGCTGCCAGCCTGCCCCTTTTTCTAAACTCACCTTGTTTGGGTTTAATTACTTTATTAGCACTAAATTGCTTGTATTGGTATTTAAATGTTGTAACTTTGTTATTATTTTGCACTAATTCTGTAGAAAGATTCTACATGCTGTCGTGATTTTGAAAAGTGATAAATCGGCGGCTTGTAAGCGTGGCTTAGTTCTGCGAAACTACAGCCACATTTTAAACATAGGGTGTGTTCGGCTCTGCAGTTTAACTTTGTAGTTCAGCTCTGTATAGATGTTCTTTCCACTTCCACAGAGGGTACCTCTCCACAATATATATATATATATATATATATATATATAAAACTGCAATAAGAACAAAACATATAGATAGTATATATATATATATATATATATATATATATATATATATATATATATATATATATATATATATATATATATATATATATATATATATATATATATATATATATATATATATATAACACCTAAACAATATATATATATATATATATATATATATATATATATATATATATATATATATATATATATATTCTCGTTTGCAGAAAAACTGCAAAAGAAAAAAAACTTTTAATTTTAGAAATATAATTTCTCGTTTGTAGTGAAAACCACAAAGATATTTTATAGTATTTAATCAGAATTAGTGATGGGACGATTAATCGGAATCGGAATTTTAGGAATCGGCTATTTTTCAGGAATCGGAATCGGAATCGGCAAAATTGTACCTATTCTTTGACCGATTCTTCGGTATACAATCTGAAAATAATTTTTATTCGATCTTTATATTTCAAAGACAATATTTCGAAGTCTGCTGTAATGATTTTTAATTTCAGTTCTTCCTTAATTCTATTTAATTAAAGAAAACTGGATTGAGCGGCGCATCTTTACGTAGAGACTAAGATATCATGTTAGGATTTTCTGAGTTATGGCGAGGCAGACATTTGGCAATGTTTCGTTAGTCATGTTATGTAATATGTTTTGATAATTATATACCCGTGAACTCGTAAGTGAGCTGTGAAATATTTGCCTTGTAGGCTTGTAATAATTGGAGCTATTGAATATAAATGCTATTCTTCGAGTTTCACCTTTTCACGTATCTCACACAGCATCTAATATAAGTGATTGTCTTCAAAATGTTATGGAAGAATTCGATATTCCTGCTAATAAAATTCATGTTATAGTAAAGAATAAAGCACCTAATATGGCTGCAGGAGTTACACAAGCAGGATTCCAGGAATTACCTTGCTTTTTACACTTTTTGACACTAGTTCTCAATGATGTCATATTTGAACAAAGAAACGTGAAAAAAAAATATATCCACTTATGCAGAGATATAAATCAGCAGATGCATTTCATGGGAGAACAAAATTAAGGTTAATGACATCAAACTGATTAAATTTATTAATAGGACTCAGCCCTTTTGGGGAATGTACAAACCAGATGTAATAGCCAGTATCATATGCTTTCAAAATTTTTTGAACAAAAGACGGCTCTCATTTCATATTGCATTGATTATTCAAAACCTGCATGCTTAGAAACAACGGAAAGTTCTCGAAAAATTGCTAAAAATACTTAAAATTTTTGTTGATTGTACAAATTTATTGAGCCACAAGGAATCAATGGCAACGGCAATAATCACAAATATTAAAGTGATATGCAGTTTTTTTAAAATCAGAAAAAGGACTATTTGAGGACTTGGGTCTACAGTATCAGCATGGAAAAATTCAGTAAAAAATAGATTCAGCATTTACTTTACTGATAAGAATCTTGTGCTTGCTACCTATCTTGATCCACGCTTTAAAACTACATTCCTTGAAGATGAATATAACAATAAAAAAGTGGAAGATATTCTTAAGCAATGGATGTGCGAAGATATATGTTGTATAAAGGAAAGGAAAACAGTTTCCACTACTTTAAACCAAAACAGTTTTCACTACTTTAAACCAATCTTCAGATTCTTTTCATTTATCAACAGAATAGGGCGAAAAAGGTGATACTAAAGCTAACAGTTTTAACTTCAGTTTTGAAAGCTGTTTTTCGGAATTTAAAGAGCAAAAGACTTCAAAAACAGCAAAGAAACTCATTCCTAAGGAGAAAGACACATATTTTAAAATATAAAAAGTAGAAATCAACCAATATAAAAATATGAAACTTATTAAAAATGCAGAAAGTCCCTTACAATGGTGGTCATCGAATAAAAATACCTTTCAGCATTTGGGTGTCCTTGCTAGAAAATATTTAAGCTCGCCCCCCTTTTCCGTGGAAAGGGAAAGACTCTTCAGAATTGGAGGATCAATTTATTCACCTAAAAAAATCGGATGAACTCAGAAACGGGAGAAATGTTAATGTTTTTGCACTACAATTTAAGAGTCATGCTTTGACTACAAATAATAATGATAATTTTGCTTCAAAATCTTACTTTTAGTAAATTAAAGAAGGAATTTTTTTTAAACAAAAAATGACAAAATTGTTCATTTATTGTAAGATTTTTAAATATTGCTATTATTTTTCAGTGGTTAAATAGATAAAAGGTAATTAACTAATTATTTCTTTAGCAAAGATAAAATATAAGATTATTCTATGACATTAATTTATAAGGTTTTAAATATCTAAAATTAGTTGATTTAGCAAAATTAGGCATATATATATATATATATATATATATATATATATATATATATATATATATAAATATATATAACTGGTAACTAATAACTAATATATATATATTTAATTTTTATTTATTTTTTTTCTCTTCTTTTTATATTTATATACATATATATATATATATATAATATATATATATATATATATATAGAATCGGAATCGGCACTTTTGACTGGGATCGGAATCGGCATCGGCTGGAAATTTGGAATCGTCCCATTACTAATCAGAATATTTATTCAAGATTTTTCCCTGTAGTAAAAACTGCAAAAATATTTTTAGTTTTATAAAATATTTTTTGTTGTAATGCATGGAAAATGCAATTTTTAAAATTTAATTAGATTTAAAACAGTTTAAAAAAAAGAAAATATTTACATTTGTTAATATTTTTGAGTTCATTTTGTGGAGTTATTAAACTCTTTTAATATTAAGTTTGTTTATTGATTAAGAGGTTCGGCTGAACCTAATTATTTGGTTTCAAGATCTCCTTTTAAAAATCGGCTTTAACGGATTCTTTTATTTAAGCTTTGGCTTATATATACTCAAAATATTTTGTGTCGGTCCGCGCATCGGTACCGATACATTTGTTTAGCTTCAGCTTATATATATATATATATATATATATATATATATATATATATATATATATATATATATATATGTATATGTATATATATATCTTTTGTTATATATATATATATATATATATATATATATATATATATATATATATATATATATATATATATATATATATATATATATATATATATATATATATATACAAAATATTTTATTGATCCATGTATCGGTAACAATATCTTTTATTGCTTCGGAATTAATTTTTTTGCACTTTACATATCACATTGGTCATTTGACATCATCAATCCAAAGTTCTCTGTAAATATTGTAAATAGTTAGACTATTTAGTTTTAAGTTAATATTAAGTTAGATTTGTTAGAAATTTAAGTTAGTTTTAAGATTCTTTCATCCATATTTGGGCCAACTGACCCCATTTTTTAAATTTATTTGGTCAACTGACCCCATTTCTGAATTTATTTTTTGGTCAATTAACCTTTTTAGGCTCCTGCATTACCGGTCCCGGTTTCTTAACCGGTTCCCTATTTAAATAGACTTCGGTCTTTAACTTATATTTTTGAATTTAAATTACGGCTAATAACTTTCTACTTTCGTTCGAAAGTGACGTTAAACTATTTGAATCGACGCAAGAACAACGTCGGATTTTTCGATGTCGTGCCAATCAGGCAATTGACAACATCAACCCTCAAATACCCAATCCTAATCCCAACTTAAGACAAAATACAGTTATTAATTAACGACTTATAAAGCATCGATGTCCAACTAAGTGACTTAGATGCTATCATTGGGAGCTCCTTAGCTAAAAAGACCCATCTCCTAGACGATGAGGAATATGATATTCTTCACGTGGCTAATTTGAACTGTATATACAGTGCCAAAAATAAAATAAAAAATCTTAACCGGAAACGTCAAAAGCTCCGGCAAGTGGAAAAACTCCACAACCGCCGAGACTTTTCGGTTTCATGCAATGGGGCTTTGCTATGAAGCCAATATAGTATTAAAGGAACAATATTATTTAATATACAAATTACAATTTTTGATCAAACAATTATTTTTTTTAAAGGTTGAGCTTGAAAAACTCAACCCATTACACCAACGTTGTTACTTCCGAAACGGCACTTCGCCAAGACCATCGCGATTGTCTTCATTACTACATATTAATAAAAAATACAATTTCTGAATTAGAATATTGACATCGTTCCATCGTTTGCCTTTTTTGTACCGAAAAGCATAACGCTTTTGAGTGTGAATTAATTTACACTCCTTCTTTAAGACGTAAAGAATTATTAAATCACAATTATTGATTGCAATGTTTTGCTCCAAACCAATCAAATCAGAGTGTCTGGTTGCAAAACCTTGCTTTTGCTGCAACTCTTTATCACATAATGTGGCTTTATGTGAATATCTCGAACCGCATTCACCTTCCGATGACTTCAACGAGAGTGAAGCGGAAGAAATCATTGAATCCACTACTACTTCCAGCTAAGAAGATACTTCTATTATCAAAAATCAGAACCAGGAAGTAATACGTCCCATAAGAAATCCCCGTCCTCATTTTCCTGCGCCTTTCAGGCCATTTTCTAACAAATAAGTTCATAAATAGGGTAATTTTCTCAAACTTCTTCTGGCTAAATTATTTGACAACTTAAATTCAATTAAAGATCATAACTTCTCTTCAAAATTTACTTTTTGGCATTATTGACTCGAGTGATAAACTCCTACATTCTATTTCACTGCGTTTGACAACTATTATCATTTGTAATATGACTCCATCGATCAACATTAATAAAATGAGGAATGAACGTATTAGAGAGTTGTGTGGTGTGAAGAAAGGGATAAATGAGAATAAATGAAAGTACGTTGAGATGGTTTGGTCATGTGGAAAGGATGGATGATAGTCGGTTAGTTAAGCGGATGTATAGTGGTGATTGTGTTGGGAATCGACCGGCTGGGAGACCGAAGAAAAAGTGAATTCAGTCAGTAAAGGAATGCTTGGAAGAGAGAAATGTGAGTTTGGCAGAGGAGAGATGAAAGGTGCATAATAGGAATGAATGATGGCGTTTTGTTAGGGGGTATGGCTGTGGCCCACCTGGGCCAAGGCATGAACACCACATAGACGAGATGCCATAGTGAGGGTCCGTCGCGGTTCCGTGAAGCTCTAGGGTGGAATTTTCTGACTTGCGAACGAGTTCTCAGCTGGGATTGCTGGACTTTCTTTTCGTCATATTCTTCAACTACTTTTCTGTTTTCAGTGCATGCTACGCACCTTACCCCCAATCTTGGGAGAGGTGGGTGATGATGATGACAATCGATCAAGAGCGAGTTGGTGGTTCAGCCTGGAGGTGTACATTTTCTATCATTATGTACTAATGCAACTTATAATGCTTTGTTTAATTCTGATATTTTCGTTTGTCATAAGCACTGAAAACTATATCTCTTATTTAGCCCTTTTAAAGGCGTAATCTCTGATCTTAGAAATTTGTTCACGTTTTATGGTTTTGATGGTATAGGTTACGTTTTCTCCTGGTCCATTAGTTTTTCCTGCATTTAAAATCATTTGAAGATTCCCCAAGGTCGATGTGTGTAAAAAGGATAAATGGGGGAAGGGTCGTTATCAGTGTCTTGTGTTCATTTATAAAGAACATAGAGAGGATTTTAGGAACCTCTACCTCACATTTGTGTTTAAATATGAATTTACATTGAGCTTTTTAACATTCTTATAGATTAATGTCTGATTAAAACATGAAAATTTCATCGATTACATTTCCCAAATATACACCCAGCATCCTTGACTTTTGTTACGCTTTAGCTTAGCAACACGAATATTATGAATAGCAATTAGTTTCTTTGCTGATTCGAACCTAGTCTCTCAACTCTAATATCATCGGCTTTATTATTTTTCAGAACACATTTTGATTTATAGTTATATTAGGAAAAGAATATCGAAAGATAGTCAAATTAATAGATCAAATACCAAATAATAAGTACACTTTAGACTTTACATTAGTACTCTTCGATTATTATCTTTAATTTTGGAATTTATTAGCTATAGGTTTTGAAGTTTTGTTTTAAACTTTGATTTTCATTCGAGAATTTATTTCCGATAAGCTTTGAAGTCTCTCTCAAGCAGCCTTAAATTAATAATGTTGCAAAGTAAGCTCTCAATTTATTTTACTTAAATTATAAGGTTTAATTAAGGTATCGAATTTAATAAAAATTTCACATAACTTTTCAATTAAAATATTAATAAATTATTCCTTCTGAAAGGCTCCTCAATACATTGACTTGTGACTTTAGTCTAAATTCGCAAAGGAAATATTCTTCTTTTAAACTTATAATTTAATCCTTCCTATGAAATATTATTAGGTTTACATTACAATTATTTAAATGTTTTCTTCGATTTAAACTTACGAATTATTTAATGTTTCGTGAACGAAACTTTTCGATTGTGACTCGCAAATTCTTTGGTTTTTCGATATTTTTATTAACATTTTAAAGTAAATTAATCCATTAGTAAAGAAATTAAAAATCTTGTACAAAAGAATGATTCATTTATGAGAATTTATCATCTAAGAAGGACTTGCAAATTGGAACATTTTGTTCCTTAAAGTTAGACTTTAGTTTGATGCAAATACAAATTTTAATAATACACACTGAACTCTTATTAATATTATAGTTGCTTAAAAATAATAAAATTATTTATTACTATTATTTTCCCTTTATTAATAAATCTACAGAAACCTCTTGATAATTCCATCGCCTTTACAAATGTTTAATATTTCTTTCTGCAATGAATGTGGAAAACTTTTAGAAGCTTTCCGGTAATCAATTCATGTCATACAGAAATTCTTTTGCACTCTACTAGTATTTTCTTTTACCATTTAATTAATAATTAGTTGCTCTTTACAGCCATAAGTAAGGCTGCAACCCCCATTTTGCTTTTCACTAATGATAATGATTATTTTTATTTATTTTTTATTTCTCTCTTTTAAGGGGGGTTACTTACGTGCTTAAGCAAATGTTTTTTAAAAAAACTTTAATTACTTTTATAGCTGCACTCAGAACATTTAAATAACTTTTTTTTTTTTCTTGATGATGATGATGATGATTTTTTTTATATTTATTTCTCTTTTAAGGGGGGGTTACTTACGTGCTTAAGCAAATGTTTTTTTAAAAAAACTTTTTTAATTACTTTTATAGCTGCACTCAGAACATTTAAATAACTTTTTTTTTCTTTCACTCCTCGAAGGGAGGTATTTATCCCTCATCCGGGTCCAAACCTCAGACCTAAGGATGAGGGATTTTGTTTACCCCCCAGCATCCTGAACATGTGCCTGAAGTGCGTAGAATGGCACCCTATATCTTCCGCGGAGCCCACATGGATTCCCTCCAAGGTAGGGACAACTCACCATCCATGCACGCGTCACCCGAATTCTCATTCCGTTCGCGAGTATCCGGTCACCCCGAGATGTTCAGATTCCTCGCCCGAGACACCGACCCATCGGAACTGGTCCCGCTAAGAACGCTTCAAGCGTAGTCCCTAAAGCACCCGGTTTCTCATCCCATAATTGCTGAGTACTCAAATGAATGAGTCACAGGAGATTCCACTCTCTATCAGCGGGACTCGAACATCTCGATGCTTAAGCATGTGTCGTTTTAAGTGTCCTTTCTGATTACACTCAAAGCTGCACTCGGCACATTTAAAGTTTTATATTTTCGTGATTAAGCATGTGTATCCTTATGTATTCCTTCCGATTACATTCGTAGCTGCACTCAGAACATTTAAATAACTTTGTATCTCGATTAGGGTTGGGAAAGGAAAAAAACAAGCTAGGTTTTTTTCCGAAAAAACGGTTTTTTTCATGAAAAAAAAACAAATAAAAATGTTTTTTTTCGTTTTTTTCAATTAAGTTGTGGAATTTACATGTTTGAACAATTATATTATAAATTTAAGCAAATATGCTCTAATTTGGACATTTTTGGGTTCCAATTTCCTACAAGGTGGAAGCCCCTGAGTTAAAATTTTTATGGGTTTTCCATATTTTTATTTTATATTCTGAATTTTGATATTCATAATATTTTGTTTGTGGCTTCATTAATGTTTTCTTACTCTGTTTCAGCTTTCAGTAACATTTTTATCATAATTATTTAATCAGAATTTAGAAATGCCACGTGCAAAAAGTCGTGTGACTGTACTTTTTAAGGAAATAAAAGGTTGCAAAGACTCCCGCATAATATAACTTTTGTTGTGTAGACGTTGCAAAAACTAGTATTTATTGCTCATAATCTAGAACTAGGAAATTCTGAAAATTTGCCAACTGAGAGAGATGATTATGCTAAGGCAGCAAAGCTTAAGAGTCCTGTTACTGCCCTGCTCCTTCACCACTGTCATTCTCACACGATACTTCATACGACTGAGATATCAGACTTATTAGTTATATCAAAATTAAATGTGGCTGATCCCACTGATGAGCCCAGTGATAATGAGCTTGACAGTAGTCACAGCACAGTAGTCAGTACTCAGTAGTGACTGGGGAGTGGGGACTAGTGATTAGTGAATCAAAAGTTGATATTCCAAAGCCAAATATTTAATTTAGTCATTCACTCATCCTCCTTCATTTACAATCTTGGTATATTTCAATTTCAATATTATTATTATTTCATTTGCATCCCTTAAGTCACTTTTAAGTTTTGTCATTCAGACTCATTCTATATAAATATAATATACATTAATATTTAAAAGTAAATTATAAATATGATTATATGATACAAATGTAAAATACATAGTTAAATTAGTAAGTAGAAGCCTACAAACAGCAGTCTGCAGGCTACAACCTACTGTAAATTGTAACGAAAACAATTGATAAAATATAAGAGAAAGATAGTTCCTATTTTATAAATCATAATGGAATATTTGTTTAATTCCAAGTATCCTTATATTTGAAAAATGAAAATACTCAAGTGAAATATCATATTAGCCTCTTTATATTTTTAAAAATACATTTAATGAAAAAAACTATAAAAAAAGTGAAAAAAACGAAAAAAAACATGAAAAAAACGGTTTTTTTCCCAACCCTAATCTCGAATGCATTAAGCATCGTTGCCGTTTTAAAAGTGTTTTTCCGATTACACTCATAGCTGCACTCAGAACATTTAAATAACTTTGTATCTCGATGCTTAAGCATGTGCCGTTTTAAGGTTCCTTTACGATTACATTCGTAGCTGCACTCAGAACATTTAAATAAACTTTGTACTTGACTGATTCAGATTGATTTTGGAGTTCCTCTTATCATTACCTCAATAGTTGCACTGCAGCACATTTAAATAATTTTATATTTTTCGTGATTAAGCATGTGTTTCCTCATGTATTTCATCTGATTACATTCGTAGCTGCACTCAGAACATTTCAAATAACTTTGTATCTCGATGCTTAAGCATGTGTTTTTTAAAGTTTCCTTTATCATTACCTTTATAGCTGCACTCAGCACATTTAAATAATTTTATATTTTCGTGATTAAGCATGTGTATTCTCATGTGTCTCATCTGATTACATTCATAGCTGCACTCAGAACATTTAAATAACTTTGTATCTCGATGCTTAAGCATGTGCTTTTTTAAGTTTCCTTTCTCATTACACTCGTATGCTGCACTAGCCAAACATTTATAACTTAATATCGTCGTGCATAAGCACGCTGCCGTCTTAAGTTCTTTTTGTTTTACATCATAGCTGCAGACTCAAAAATTTAAATAATTTTGAGTTGCTGTGAATTAGCAGATGTGATTTCAAACTTGATTTCCGTGTAAATTCATAACTACAATGCTCACATTTAAACTTTCTTTCATGTACTTTTAAATGCCTTTTTAACTGATCTTTGCTTTTAAAACTTAAATTACAATATTTGCAACTGAGGTTTTCCCGATAATTCTTTTTCATGCTTTGATTCTGCGCTGCTGATGCTTGAGGTCTTCTTCTTAAAGAACTTTTCATTTTGGAATCCTTTCCTACTTCACCAACATCGATAGTGAGGGTCTGTACAAAAAGAAAATTAATATGAATGGAGAAGAAAAAACAAATACTTTTAGAAAATATCTTAGTCATCAAATGATTTCCTTTTTAAATATCTTTGTTTTAGGCAAGACAAATTTCAACATTTAACCATAAAAGAAACTGTAAATTTGTGAATGTAAAAAAACAAAGACAAAAATAAGTAAAGAAAAAATTATTTTTATTTTTGGATTCATATTAAAACTAAAATTTAATGAACAATTTAAAGCAACACTTTTTTAACGCGAGTCTTTTGCATTGCATGATTTTATAAATTAAGTCAATTACCCATACATGGTATATATATAATATATATATATATATATATATATATATATATATATATATATATATTATATATATATATATATATATATATATAATATATATATATATATAATATAGTATATTTATATATTATATATAATATATATATTATATATTAGTGATGGGACGATTAATCATCACCGTCATCGTCATCGGCATATTTTTTTCAATCGTCATCGTCAATTTTTGCCGATTAATTGAACAAATATTAAGAATTTTGGATATATAAACATATATATATATATATATATATATATATATATATATATATATATATATATATATATATATATATTATATATAATTATATATAATATATATATATATATATATATATAATTATATATAATATATATATATTATATATTATATTATTATATATATATATATATATATATAATATATATATATATATATATATATATATATATATAATATATAATATAATATATATATAATATATATACATATAATATATTTTGATTATGGTATATATGACATCCCAGTGCCTAATGGTTCGCCTTTCTGTCTGCGTTCATATCCACGACTCATCTCCAGACAACCAATTCTTTTATCACATAATCATAATACACATACTTTTATCCACACCTCTCTTCTAGACAATATCTTACAGACATCCCTATTCTTATATCCATATTTGTGGTTGAGAAAAAATAGCCGACATCGTATGTCCTGCGTGTCGTAGAAGGCAACTAAGCGATGGTGGTAGTTGGGTTGGCTGCCCACTAACCACTTTATCTTTGCCAGGAATGCTAATGCATGTCTCAGAGAAGGTCGTGATTGCCGTAAGCGCGTTCTATCTTTCGGCGAAATGTATGAATCGTATGGATACATGGAATGTCAGAGGAATAAATATAATAAATAGAGGAGAGAGGTGATGGATGTATTTAGAAAGGGCAAATTTGATTTGCTAGCTGTGACTGAAACAAAGATGGAAGGAAATGGGGAAAATGAGTAGTGTGGTGTGAAATGTGTTTGTGTTTGGTGTGGAAAGGAATGAGAGGGGGATAGAAAGATTTGCAATTCTGATGAGTGACTTGTGGTAGAAGGCTATGGTAGATTTTGTGTATGTGTGAGTGATAGAATTCTAAAGGTTAAATTTAAGGTTTGCAATAGGTATAAAGGTATGTGTGGTTGTGACTATGGTCCATCTGAGGGTAAAAATGTTTTGAAGAGTGCGTTTTCCTGGGACTAAGAATCTGAATGATTGTTTTGGAGGGGTGAGTAGGGGATTTTAGTTCATTTGCCAAGTATCTGCCCACCCTAAAGATTTTTTTTTTACAGTGTCACCACCACTCACAGTCAGAGGCCCTATTCAAGGATGGGGGTGTAGTACGCTCAAAAGTTCACCCTCTAAGGCAATTACGCCAGATGAGCACAGACGCAGCTTTAAAGTGAGGCGATTAAATTCAGCAGGAAAACACGAAAGATGGAAGAGAATTCCACAGAACAGAGGTGCGGGAAAGAATGAAGCACCACAGCGAAATAGCCTGGAGTTACCAATACAAACACAAAACTTGTGCGCAGATACAGCACTCCCTTGTGCTACGAGGGCGTCGTAAAGTGGTGGTTACGCAAATGATAGTTCCCTCGAGCACTTGCGCTGGTGTGCCTATAGAATAGAGATAAAGCACCAACAGAAAAGTTTATATAAGCCTTTGGGCCTTTGACTCGACCCTCTATCCAAAAGCCGGTGAAACCAGATATGAGAGCAGTACTCCATACAAGGGCGGATGAGACCTTTGTATAGCTGGAGCAAATGATAAGAGAAAAAAAAATCTCGTAAGTCTAAACAGAACTCCAAGTTTCTTTGAGACCGCCCTAGCAACCGATGTGACATGAGGTTTCCAAGACATTTTTTTGTTTATGTTAAGTCCAAGGATGTTTATATTATCTCCAAGGAGAGACGAGAGAACCGTCGAAAGAGACGGGAAAGTTAGAAGGTATTTAAGAGAGGGAGATTTGAAGAAGCTGGGTTTTTAAAGAATTGAATTCACAAAGTTAAGACGACCCCCATCCGGAAATTCTATCCCGATCAGCGAGAATAGAATAGGAAAGACTAAGACGAGAGGCAATTCTAGAAGTAAAAGGAGAAGCGAATCGAAATTAGTTGAAGAATGAAGGGTTAGTCATCGCGTATAATGAGTGGATAGAGTTAGATGTGCAAGTGAGAAGATCATGAAAAGTAGGAATAAAGTGGAGATAAGACGAACCCTGAGGAACAACCACTATTGACAGAAAAAGAAGAAAGGTCGCCTCATCAACAGCAGCCGATATTTAGAGATTTGAAAAGAAAGCTAGACATAATTAAACAAAGAGAAAAGGAAACCCAAAGGAAGGGAGCTTGGAGAGCAGGACGCGTGCCATACTCGTCAAATGCTTTGGATATGTCCAAGCGCCACCACGCGTTCTCCCCGTAGTTCCTAAGAGCTGAAATCCATAAATCGTTAGTAGAAAGTATATCGCCAGAAGCAACCTCGAGCGCTGAAAGCCGTACTGGCTATCGGAAAGAAGGGAATGAGTTTCCAGATAATCTAAGAAGTGAGAGTTGGAGAAGGGTTTCAAAGATCTTAGATAGAAACAAGTGAGAGCTATAGCGCGATAGTTAGAAGGATCAGAGCGGCTTCCTTTTTTCGGAATAGGTTGGACATTGCGAGCTTCCAACTGACTGAGGCAAAGTGCTAGTATTGAGACTAGGGAGTATAGTTAACGAGGGTCGGGGAATAGCACGGAAAGCACACTCCCTCAAAACTTGGGGAGGAATGCCATCTGGGCCACCCGTCTTCCTATCTTTCATAGATTTCAGGGAAATATGCACTCGATCAAAATGTAATCACAGGCAAAAGACATAGGACAGAGGAGTAGGAGAAGGAGGAGGAAAGAGAATGCAGAATCGTCTAGGGTTTAGTTAGTGGAAAATAGGAGGCTGAAGAGATTGGCCTTTTTAGTTGGAGAATCAGAGGAAAGGGAGATTTACAGAAGTTGGTAGAGATGTTTTTGGCAAGAGGCCAGAAAGATTTGACAGTAGGAGAACCAAGGAGAGTTAGCACAGCTTTCGTTTGATGAAAGCCTCCTTTGCTCGTCGAAGAGTATCCCTTGCAACGATTTCTATAGCGGAATCAAAATTGGCGAGAGTGATTGGAGAACGAGAATTTTTCCACCCCCGATACGCACTGTCTCTAGCCTGAATGGCTAGCACGATCGAACCATGGTTTATGAGGAGAGAAAGATTTATTTGAAGAAAGAATGAACTTGCTAGTCCCATCAACGATTACAGCTCCCTCCATATCTTTTAAATATTTATACATCCATCATTATTCTAACTAAGGTTTAGGCCCCCCCAAATTGGCCCCCCTTATCAAAATCTGCAAAACTTGGAAAACCTTACATTTAAGTCCTGTCTAATATTTATACATATATGAAGGAACACGCCAACTTGGAAGCAAAACTGCTACAAAACTACACATTACAATGAC
>JABUQX010088468.1:22500-31992 GCA_015478945.1 Trachelipus rathkii
CCCTACATGAAGAGGGGGTCCAACCATAAATAATTTGTTTCTGCGGGAATAGAGCAGCCGAAGAAATTGCTGCACAGCAGATACCATTGTGTTTTTAGAATAAGGGGTTTTAAGCGCGCTGAGCGAATCTGAATAAATGACATATATATATATATATTAATATATATATATATATATATATATTATATATATATATATTATATATAATTATAATATATAATATATATATATATATATAATATATATATATATAGTATAAAAAGGCTGTAGACAGGGGGGGGTCAGGGGTCAACACTCCGAAATTATTTAAGCGATCAAAATTTTTTGATTCCTTAAGTCTCTTAATGTCTAATGATAATAATAATAATTAATAATAATTTAATAATAAAAATAATAATTAATAATAAAAAATATATTATCAATAATAAAATAATATTAATTAATAAAAAAATAATAATAAATAATGAAAATAATAAAATAATAATAATGATAATATAATATAATAATTAATGAATATGAAAAGTATTTATTAATGGAATGAGGAGACATGTTTGTAGTCCGTAACGATTTTCTTGGTCAAGTGGCTGTTCCTCATATATGTATAAAATATTAGGCCAGGGACTTAAATGTAAAAGGTTTCCAGTTTGCGATGATAGCAAATGGCTACCTCAATAAGGAATGAATGTGGAATTGTATAAATATTTAAAAAGATAGGAGGGAGCTGTAAATCGTTGATGGGACTAGCAAGTTCATTCTTTCTTCAAATAAATCTTTCTCTCCTCATAAACCATGGTTCGATCGTGCTAGCCATTCAGGCTGAGACAGTGCGTATCGGGGTGGAAAAATTATCCGTTCTCCATGCACTCTCGCCAATTGAATTCTCGCTAGAATCGTTGCAGGGAGACTCCTTCGACGAGCAAGAGCGAGCTTTCATCAAACGAAGGTGCGCTAACTTCCTTGTTCTCCTACTGTCATCTTTCTGGCCTCTTGCCAAAAACATCTCTACAACTTCGTAAATCTCCCTTTCCTCTGATTCTCCAACTAAAAAGGCCAACTCTTCAGCCTCCTATTTTCCCACTAACTCAAACCTCTAGACGATTCTGGCATTTCTCTTCCTCTTCTTCTCCTCTCAGGTGTCCTATGTCTTTGCCTGTGATTACATTTGATCGAGTGCATATTTCCCTGAAATCTATGAAAGATAGGAAGACGGGTAGGCCGAGAATGGGCATTCCCTCCCAAAAAGTTTTGAGGGAGTGGTGCTTTTCCGTGCTATCCCGACCCTCGTTCCAACTATACTCCCCTTATGTCTCAATACTAGCACTTTTGCCTTCAGTGGTTGGAAGCTCGCAAATTCCAACCTATTCCGAAAAAAAGGAAGCCGCTCTGATCCTCCTAACTATCTGCGCTATAGCTCTCACTTGTAATTCTATCTAAGACTTTGAAACGCTTCTCAACTCTCACTTCTTTAGATATTGGAAACTCAATTCGCCTCTTCCGCATAGCCAGTACGGCTTCAGCGCTCGAGTTCTTCTGGCGATATACTTCCTATCTAACCGATTTTTATATTTTTCAGCTCTTAGGAACTACGGGGAGACGCGTGGTGGCGCTTGACATATCCAAAGCATTTGACCGAGTATGGCACGCGTCACTGCTCTCCAAGCTCCCTTCCTTTGGGTTTCCTCTTTTCTCTTTGTTTAATTATGTCTAGCTTTCTTTCAAATCTCTAAATATCGGCTGCTGTTGATGAGGCGACTTCTTCTTTTTCTGTCAATAGTGGTGTTCCTCAGGGTTCTGTCTTATCTCCTACTTTATTCCTACTTTTCATTAATGATCTTCTCACTTGCACATCTAACTCTATCCACTCATATACCGATGACTCATTCTTCAACTAATTTCAGTTCTGCTTCCTCTTTTACTTCTAGAACTTGCCTCCGTCTTTTAATCTTTTTGATTCTATTCTCGCTGATCTGGATAGAATTTCCGGATGGGGTCGTCTCAACCTTGTGAAATTCAATTCTTTAAAAACCCAGCTTCTGCAAATCTCCTTCTCTTAAACGCGTTCTTACTTTCCGATCTCTTTCGACGGTTCTCTCGTCTCTCCTGTTGACAATATAAACATCCTTGGACTTAACATAAACGAAAAATGCCTTGGAAACCTCATGTCACAACGGTTGCTAGGGCGGTCTCAAAGAAACTTGGAGTTCTGTTTAGACTACGAGATTTTTTTTTCTCTTATCATTTGCTCCAGCTATACAAGGGTCTCATCCGCCCTTGTATGGAGTACTGCTCTCATATCTGGTTTCACCCGGCTTTTGGATAGGGTCGAGTCAAAGGCCAAAAAGCTTATAAACTGTTCGGTGCTTCTATCTCTATTCTATAGGCACACCAGCGGCATGTGCTCGAGGGAACTTATCATTTACGTACCACTACGACGCGCCCTCGTAGCACAAGGAGTGCTGTATCTGCGCACAAGTTTTGTGTTGATATTGGTAACTCCAGGCTAGTTCGCTGTGGTGATTCATTCTTTCCCGCCACCTCTGTTCTGTGGAATTCTCTTCCATCTTCTGTATGTCCTGCTGAATTTAATCTCCTTCACTTTAAAGCCTGCGTCTGTGCTCATCTGCGTAATTTGCGCTAGAGGGTGAACTTTTGAGCGTACTACACCCCCTCCTTGAATAGGGCTCTGACTGTGAGTGGTGGTGAAACAAGTGGCAAAAAAAATTTAGGTGGGGCAGATACTTGGCTAAATGACTAAATCCGCCACCACCCCAAATCTCAAAGCATCATCAGATTAATCCCAGAAAATCGCACTCTTCAACATTACCCCTTCAGATGGACCAATATGTCGCAACCACACATACTTTTAACTATTCAAACTTTAATTTAAACCTTAGGATTCCATCCCCCCCCCAACTTACCCAAAATCTACCATAGCCTTCCTACCACAAGTCCTTCATCAGAATTGCAAATCTTTCTATCCCCCTCATTCCTTCCACACCAACCAACACATTTCACAGCCACACTACTCATTTTCCCCATTTCCTTCCATCTTTGTTTCAGTCACAGCGTGCAAATCAAATTTGCCCTTTTCTAAATTAACATTCCATCACCTCTTCCCTCTATTTAATTATATTTATTCCTCTGACATTCATGTAAATCCATACGATTCCATACTTTTTCGCCGAAGAAGATGAACGCCGCTTACGGGCAATCACCGAAACTCCTGAGACTGATTAAGCTTCCTGGCAAAGATAATGGTAGTGGGTCAGCCAACCCACTACCACCATCGCTTAGTTGCCTTCACCGATACGCAGGACAATAACGATGCCGCGCTATTTTTTTCTCAACACAAATATGGATATAAGGAATAGGGATGTCTGTAAGATATTGTCTAGAAGAGAGGTGTGGAAATAAAAGTGTGTATATGATATGTGGGAATAAAAGATTGTTGTCTGAAAGATGAGTGTGGATATGAACGCAGAACAGAAGGCGAACCATTAGGCACTGGGATGTCATATATACCATAATCAATAAATATATATATGTAATAATTGGTATATATATAATATTATATATATATATTATATATAAATATATATATTATAATATATATATATATATATAATATATATATATATAATATATATATATATATAATATATATATATATAATATATTATTATATATATATATATATATATATTATATATATAATATATATATAATAATATATATATATTAATATATATATATATATATATATATATATATATGATATATATAATAAATGTTTTAATAATACTCCAAAAATTCTTAATTATTTGTCAATTAATCGGCAAAAATTGACGATGACGATTGAAAAAATATGCCGATTTTTGCAGACGATAACAATTAATCGTCCCATCACTATATATTATATAATATATATATATATATATATATATATATATATATATATATATATATATATAATATATAATATATATATATATATATATATATATATTATATAAATATATATATATATATATATATATATATATATACCATGATGAGTAATTGACTTAATTTATAAAATCATGCAATGCAAAAGACTCGCGTTAAAAAAGTGTTGCTTTAAATTGTTCATTAAATTTTAGTTTTAATATGAATCCAAAATTATAAGAATAATTTTTTCTTTACTTATTTTTGTCTTTGGTTTTTTACATTCACAAATTTACATTTTCTTTTATGGTTAAATGTTGAAATTTGTCTTGCCTAAAACAAAGATATTTAAAAAGGAAATCATTTGATGACTAAGATATTTTCTAAAAGTATTTGTTTTTTCTTCTCCATTCATATTAATTTTCTTTTTGTACAGACCCTCACTATCGATGTTGGTGAAGTAGGAAAGGATTCCAAAATGAAAAGTTCTTTAAGAAGAAGACCTCAAGCATCAGCAGCGCAGAATCAAAGCATGAAAAAGAATTATCGGGAAAACCTCAGTTGTAAATATTGTAATTTAAGTTTTAAAAGCAAAGATCAGTTAAAAAGGCATTTAAAAGTACATGAAAGAAAGTTTAAATGTGAGCATTGTAGTTATGAATTTACACGGAAATCAAGTTTGAAATCACATCTGCTAATTCACAGCAACTCAAAATTATTTAAATGTTTTGAGTGCAGCTATGATTGTAAACAGAAAAGAAACTTAAGACGGCACGTGCTTATGCATCGAGATATAAAGTTATTTAAATGTTCTGAGTGCAGCTACGAGTGTAATGAGAAAGGAAACTTAAGACAGCACATGCTTAAGCATCGAGATACAAAGTTATTTAAATGTTCTGAGTGCAGCTATGAATGTAATCAGATGAGACACATGAGAATACACATGCTTAATCACGAAAATATAAAATTATTTAAATGTGCTGAGTGCAGCTATAAAGGTAATGATAAAGGAAACTTTAAAAAACACATGCTTAAGCATCGAGATACAAAGTTATTTAAATGTTCTGAGTGCAGCTACGAATGTAATCAGATGAAATACATGAGAATACACATGCTTAATCACGAAAATATAAAATTATTTAAATGTGCTGAGTGCAACTATGAAGGTAATGATAAAGGAACTTTAAAACTGCACATGCTTAAGCATCGAGATACAAAGTTAATTTAAATTTCGTGAGTGCAGCTACGAGATGTAATCGTAAAGGAACCTTAAAGGCACATAGCTTAAGCATCGAGATACAAAGTTATTTAAATGTTCTGAGTGCAGCTATGAGTGTAATCGGAAAGAACACTTAAAACGGCACATGCTTAAGCATCGAGATTAGGGTTGGGAAAAAAAACCGTTTTTTTCATGTTTTTTTCGTTTTTTTCAGTTTTTTTATAGTTTTTTTCATTAAATGTATTTTTAAAAATATAAAGAGGCTAATATGATATTTCAACTTGAGTATTTTTCAATTTTTTCAATATTATAGAGATGCTGAATTTAAAACAAATATTCCATGTATGATGTATAAAATAGCAAGAAATAACTATCTTCTTTCCTTAGTATTTATCAATTGTTTTCGTTACAATTTACAGTAGGTTGTAGCCTGCAGACTGCTGTTTGTAGGCTTCTACTTACTAATTTAACTATGTATTTTACGTTTGTATCATATAATCATATTTATAATTTACTTTTAATATTAATGTCTATTATATTTATATAGAATGAGTCTGAATGACAAAACTCAAAAAAGTGACTTAAGGGATGCAAATGATATAAAAATATTGAAATTAAAATTATACCAAGATTGTAAATGAAGGAGGATGAGTGAATGACTAAATTAAATATTTGGCTTTGGATATCAACTTTTGATTCACTAGTCACTAGTCCCCACTCCCCAGATCCCAGTCACTACTGAGTACTGGAACTACTGTGCTGTGACTACTGTCAAGCTCATAATCACTGGGCTCATCAGTGTGATCAGCCACATTTAAATTTGATATGACCTGATAAGCCTGATATCTCAGTCGTATGAAGTATCGTGGGAGAATGACAGTGGTGAAGGAGCGGCAGGGCAGTAACAGGACTCTGAAGCTTAGCTGCCTTAGCATAATCATCCTCTCTCAGTGGCAAAGTTTCAAAATTTCCTAGTTCTGGATTATGAGCAATAAATACTAGTTTTTGCAACGTCCTACACCAACAAAAGTTATATTATGCGGGAGTCTTTGCAACCTTTTATTTCCTTAAAAGTACAGTCACACGACTTTTTTGCACGTGGCATTTCTAAATTCTGATTAGATAATTATGATAAAAATGTTACTGACAGCTGAAACAAAGTAAGAAAACATTAATGAAGCCACAAACAAAATATTATGAAAATCATAATTCAGAATATAAAATAAAATATGGAAAACCCATAAAAATTTTTAACTCAGGGGCTTCCACCTTGTAGGAAATTGGAACCCTAAAATGTCCAATTAGAGCGTATTGCTTAAATTATAATATAATTGTTCAAACATGTAAATCCCACAACTTAATTGAAAAAAACGAAAAAAACATTTTTATTTGTTTTTTTTTTCATAGAAAAAACCGTTTTTTTCGGAAAAAAAACGAGCTTGTTTTTCCTGCACATGCTTAAACATCGAGATACAAAGTTATTAAATGTTCTGAGTGCAGCTACGAATGTAATCGGAACGGAAAACTATAAGGATACACATGCGTTAAATCACGAAAATATAAATTAATGTGCCGAAAGTGCAGCGTATTGAGTGTAATCAAATAGGACACCTTAAATACGACACAGCTTATAGCATCGAGATGTTCGAGTCCCGCTGATAGAGAGTGGAATATCCTGTGGCCATGTAAATTTGAGTACTCAGCAATTATGGGATGAGAAACCGGCTGCTTTAAAGGGACTAACGCTTAAGCGTTGCCCTTAGGCGGGACCAGTTTCCCGAATGGGTCCGGTGTCTCGGGCGAGGAAATCTGAACATCTCGGGTGACCGGTATACTCGCGAACTGAATGTGAATTCGGTTGACGCGTGCATGGATTGGTGAGTTGTCCTACCTTGGAGGGAATCATGTGGGCTCCGCGGAAGATATAGGGTGCCATTCTACGCACTTCTTCAGGCACATGTTCAGGGGTGCTGGGGGTAAACAAAATCCCTCAATCCTTAGGTCTGAGGTTTGGACCCGGATGGGGAAAATACCTCCCTTCGAAGGATGAAAGAAAAAAAAAGTTATTAAATGTTTGATTGCAGCTATAAAAGTAATTAAAAAAGTTTTTTTAAAAAAAACATTTGCTTAAAAGCACGTAAGTAACCCCCCTTAAAAGAGAGAAAATATAATATAAAAAAAATCATCAATCAATCATCAATCAAGAAAAAAAAAAAGTTATTTAAATGTTCGATGCAGCTTAAAATAAATTAAAGTTTTTTTAAAAAACATTTGCTTAAGCACGTAAGTAACCCCCTAAAAAGAGAGAAATAAAAAATAAAATAAAAATAATCATATCATTAGTGAAAGCAAAATGGTGGGTTGCAGCCTTATTATGGCTGTAAAGAGCAAACTAATTATTAATTAAATGGTAAAAGAAAATACTAGTAGAGTGCAAAAGAATTTCTGTATGACATGAATTGATTACCGGAAAGCTTATAAAAGTTTTCCTCATTCATGGCAGAAAGAAATATTTAACATTTGAAAAGTGGAAGGAAATATCAATTGGTTTCTGTAGAGGGTTATTAATAAATGGAAAATAATAGTAATAAATAATTTTATTATTTTTAAGCAACTATAATATTAATAAGAGTTCAGTGTGTATTATTAAAATTTGTATTTGCATCAAACTAAAGTCTAACTTTAAGGAACAAAATGTTCCAATTTGCAAGTCCTTCTTAGATGATAAATTCTCATAAATAAATCATTCTTTTGTACAAGATTTTTAATTTCTTTACTAATGGATTAATTTACTTTAAAATGTTAATAAAAATATCGAAAAACCAAAGAATTTGCGAGTCACAATCGAAAAGTTTCGTTCACGAAACATTAAATAATTTGAAAGGATTATAAAGAAAAACATTTAAATAATTGTAATGTAAACCTAATAATATTTCATAGGAAGGATTAAATAATTTATAAGTTTAAAAGAAGAATATTTCCTTTGGAATTTAGACTAAAAGTCACAAGTCTAATTAATTAAGACCAGTCACGAATGAATAATTTATTATATTTAATTGAAAAGTATGTGAAATTTTTTATTAAATTCGATACCTTAATTAAACCTTATAATTTAAGTAAAATAAATTGAGGAAAATTTGCAACATTATTAAATTTAAGCAAAACCGAAAGAGACTTCAAAGCTTATCGGAAATAAATTCTCGAATGAAAATCAAAGTTTAAAACAAAACTTCAAAACCTATAGCTAATAAATTCCAAAATTAAAGATAATAATCGAAGTACTATAATGTAAAGTCCTAAAGATTGTAGTACACATGTTCCAAAAATAACTTAAAAATTTGACAATGTCAAATACTATAAAATTATTATAAATCAAAATGTGTTTTGAAAATAATTAAAGCCGATGATATTTAGATGTTGAAACTAGGTTCGAATCAAGCAAAGAAACTAATTTGCTATTCATAATACTGTTGCTAAGCTAAACGTAACAAAATCAAGACTATATTTGGGAAAATGTAATCGATGAAATTTTCATGTTTTAATCAGACATTAATCTAGTAAGAATGTTAAAAGCTCAATGTAAATTCATATTTAAACACAAATGTGAGGTAGAGGTTCCTAAAATCCTCTCGATGTTCTTTATAAATGAACACAAGACACTGATAACGACCCTTCCCCCATTTATCCTTTTTACACACATCGACCTTGGGGAATCTTCAAATGATTTTAAATGCAGGAAAAACTAATGGACCAGGAGAAAACGTAACCTATACCATCAGAACCATAAAACGTGAACAAATTTCTAAGATCAGAGATTACACCTTCAAAAGGGCGGAATGAGAGATTTAGTTTTCAGTGCTTATGACAAACGAAAATATCAGAATTAAACAAAGCATTATAAGTTGCATTAGTACATAATGATAGAAAATGTACACCTCCAGGCTGAACCACCAACTCGCTCTTGATCGATTGTCATCATCATCACCCACCTCTCCCAAGATTGGGGGTAAGGTGCGTAGCATGCACTGAAAACAGAAAAGTAGTTGAAGAATATGACGCAAGTCGAAAAGAAATCCCAGTGAGAACTCGTCGCAGTCAGAAATTCCACCCTAGAGCTTCACGGAACCGCGACGGACCCTCACTATGGCATCTCGTCTATGTGGTGTTCATGCCTTGGCCCAGGTGGGCCACAGCCATACCCCCTAACAAAACGCCATCATTCATTCCTATTATGCACCTTTCATCTCTCCTCTGCCAAACTCACATTTCTCTCTTCCAAGCATTCCTTTACTGACTCAATTCACTTTTTCTTCGGTCTCCCAGCCGTCGATTCCCAACACAATCACCAC
>JABUQX010088469.1:0-7500 GCA_015478945.1 Trachelipus rathkii
TAATCCAGCCTCTGTCGAATGAGTTATCGACCGTGCAATATTGCAAATACAATTCTATACTCAAAGACTACCCAACGTATCTCCCTGAAGGTCCTTCCAAGTGAAACAACGGTCGAACGGTTTTGTTTTTATATGAGAACGCCAGTCAATCATACTCGTTTGTGAACTTTTACCTGTTATTATGATAATATTTTTGATTTTTATGAAATCAGTGTGCTTTGAGACCTAAAATAAAGTTTATCTTGAATATTTAAATAATAAGAAACAAACTACCTTGGAAACACACAAGAAAACCACTTGGGATAACTTTAAAAATACTTTAATTAAAAAAATAAAATATGTACTGCTTTTTACAGAAAGAATTAAGCCTTACACATCCAACATATAATTAGATGTCCGTAGATATCCACTTACATGCGCACCGCATGGGTAACACTACAGTCCAAATATTAATATTATTTTATGCTTTAAAATACTCTTGCAATATAAATCAACGACCATATATATATATATATATATATATATATATATATATATATATTATATATATCATATTATATATATATTATATATATATATATATATATATATTAGCATGCAATATGTATATTTATATGTGCATCAATATATATATGCAAACAACTGTTACCTTACAACAAAATATTCTAACCTTAAATTCATACAAATCTTTGTCCATATATATTTATATATAAAAAATATATAAATATCGATGTGCAAAAATATGTATAAATAAATTAAAATATAATGACAAAAATGTATAGACTGATCGATACGAAAGGTAATCTCAAACTTTTACTTGAAAATTATTTAAATTTAGAATTTACAAAATACGTCGATTTGTCACTGTGACCAAATAGTAAGAAAACAGCTGATGCTTTCTACAACTGTTTCTCCAATGCAAGAAAGTTGCCTAATAGTAATTAAATAAATCTTTTGTTGTAAACAAACATTGAGTATACAAACATTAACCATACGTTAATAAATAAATACTGAACTTATAAATGCTTTATATTTATCGTCAAAATATACTGACTGCGAAACTTTGGAAAATTAATTACGATAAATAAAACGCTACCTGCAGCAAATATCTAACAATGATATCGTCTGCAAAATCCTTACAAGTGCAATAGATACAGACGAACCCCTTGATAATATTTCATGCACATACGAAATCTAATTTTATTCACAATTTCCTTTGAGACCACAAACTTAATTCCATTAACTCATTTCATCAAATAATAGTCAATATTAACTTCGAAAATTTATCCCCATATTACTTTAAAACAAATACTACTTTACTTTTGTAACAAATCACACAAAACAAAGCACTCAGAATTATAAAAAAATACACTATCTAACATATAATAAAAATCGATCGAGAATATATGAGGCATCACAAGTCAACTATATAACACCCTTGAGTCAACAACACATAAAAGCGGAAAGAATCAAATTATGCTCTTTTTAACTATTTAATATGAACCTGAGTAACCATAGATTACGGACCATTAGCGATCAACAACCACTAAGAACAGCGGTAGAAAATGTTATATACACTTATCAATTAAAATAGTAAAATAAATATATACATGACGTCTGAAGAAGAGGCGTGGTTGGCATTTCTTGTGATATTACACTATTTCTCAAGAAATAACAATCTCTTATCCCATTCTGAATAAAAAACTAACGACAGTCGGAGTTTATGCGCTTCCACACTTTTTAACAAATATGCATTTATTTATTTTAAGAAACATAATTACTCTATTATATTTATTTTATATATATAAAACAATATATTAATATATATAAATATATATATATATTATATATATAATATAATATATATATATATAATATATATATTATATTATTATATATAATATATATATATATATAATAACACGCAGTTTCCTTTCGCAAATGCTTTAAAAATATTAATTATAATAATAATAATAATAATAATAATAATAATAATAATAATAATATAATAATAATAATATAATTGAATAAATTAAGCATCGATAACAACGACCAATGACAAATCAGATTTTAAAGAGTAAGGCTTAAAAAAACGAGTTCTCATTGGTTATTGGATATATATATATATAATTATAGTAATATGAGAACAGTTTGACCGGGCCTCGCGGTATACATGAGGTAAATAGAAAAAAAAATAAACACAATTGCAATAGAATCTGGGACCTTTACTCTAAAACAAATAAATGAAAATCAATTTATACACTTCATGTACACTACGTTACAGTGGCCTCAAAGAAGCTGGGAGTTCTGTTCAGGTTGCGGGAATTTTTTTCTTCTGCACAGCTACTCGTTATATAAGTGCCTTATTCGCCCTTGTTTGGAGTACTGTTCTCACATCTAGGGGGCTCCGGCTCCACCCTTCTATTGGATAGAGTTAAGTCTAAAGCTAAGAGACTTATAAACTGTCCCCTAGCTTTAAACTCTCCTTGACCCTCTATTCTGCGACGTGGAGTTGGCGGCACTATCTCCTTTTCTATAGGTTATACAACCGGTAATGCTCAGGGGATTGTTGCCCGCTCGCATTCCCACCTCCACTTGCGTCGCCCTCGTAAATACAAGGGGTTGCCAATGCTCTCGCTGAATTGTTGGCGTGAGCTCGAAAATCCCAGACTCGTTCTTTGTGGTGCCTTCTTTCCACCCACTTCTGTTCTGTGGAACTCCTGCCATCTTTTCTGTTTTTTTCCAACTGTAATTTAATTCTTCTTCCTCTCTTTAAAACCCAGGTCTGCGCTCACCTAAGAGATTGCGTTAGGCTTGGTGGGGTTTTCATGTATTTTATTTTCCTCCCCCCCCCGTGAAAAGAGCCGAGCCGTGAGTGGTGGTAATCTGAAATATAATATATTATATACTATAATAATATATAATATATATATATATTATATATATATATATCTTATATCGGACATCGATATCGCATATATCGAATATCAAGGTCAGACGAAAGGTTCCAGTTTACCATCATATTATATCATATATATATATATATATATATATATATATATATAATATATATATATATATTATATATATATTATATATATATATATATATATATATATATCGAAATATTATATATATATAAAAGGTCATTTCACCCCTTGAACATCTGTTTATCATTTTTTTTCCAATGTTCTAATTGTGAAATGAGGTTAGGTTAAATTAGGTTAGGTCAGGTGACCCCTAGGGAAAAAATTCATTTCTTATATAAAAAGGTTTATCTGCCCTTAAAATATCATTTATTTTACGTTTGACCGCTTAACACCTTATTTTTCTATACATTTTATTCAATTAAGAATGTCGCGCAAAAAACTATTTGCCTTAAATAGTTTTCATTTCGCCCCTTAAATGATTTAATTTTATTCACTTTAGTTTGATATACAGTACATTTTCTAATTTACAGTTTTCGTATTGGGCATTAAGTCACTTATATATGTATATATATATATATATATATATATATATATATATATATATATATATATATATATATATATATATATATATATATATATATATAAATATATATATATATATATATAGGGGTATTTTTTGTATAAGTTAACCTTGCAATTAAATAAAATTAATAATGATAGGGTTTTTTTTTTCCCTCTAGAAATCGTGTTCGAATGTTTAGTATGGCGTATAACATGGCTTCGTGCAGTTCCAGTGTTATAGAAATTCCAGGTTTGTGTTCTAGATGTGATCAAACATTAAATTCATTTTTAGTATTATGTGAAAACAAAGATAATTTATTTAATTTCTTATACAAACAATGTGATATGCGAAAATAAAATGTGAAAAGTGCGGTAATCTTATGTGGTTTGATAAAAACAAACTTATTCAGATGTCGAAAAAAGAACATACTGAAGGTAAAAAATAAAAGAAAACCTATTCCATGTAATAATTTTGTTTTTTCAATTCAAGGGTACATTTTTCGAAAAGCATCGCATTGATATAACAAAAATTTGTAAAATCGTGGCTTATTGGTCTTTAATATCACACCCTCGTCAAAGTTTTTTAGAAAATGAATTATATATTGCAAGTCATACTATTGTTGACTGGAGTAATTAATTATTTGCGCGAAGTGCGTTTTAGTTTCGTGTACAATAATTCAAAATGTATTGGAGTAGGAAAAAAAAAGTAGAAATTGACGAAGCCACAATCGGAAAAAGCAAATATAACAAAGGGAGAGATATTAAAGGTAGTTGGATATTTGGCGGCATTGAGCGAGAAAGTAGAGAATCATTTATTGTGCCAGTAGCCAATCGAGGCCGCGATACTCTACTTCCTTTAATTAAAAAGTACATTGCACCAGGCACGACAATAATTAGTGATTGCTGGAAAGCCTATGACTGCCTTAAATCCGAAGGATTTAAACATCTTACAGTAAATCGTATTAATTTGGTTTATCCGGAAACTGGAGCCAATACGCATCAAATAGAAAAGTTCAAAAAAATTTCCAAGTTCAGAAAAGTTAAGTTAGGTTTTTTTTTAAAAGAAAATTTCCAGGCATAAAGAAAGAATTCACAACATGTGGACGGCTATCAGTAAAATATATGACCCAACAAAATAATTTTTAAGGGAAGACATAAATTTAAATATTTTTTATATATTTTTTTGTTTACTTCAATAAGTGAATCGTTGAAGTGTAAAAAAAAAAATCGATAAAAAAATTATATCGATATCAAAAATCTGATACATTTTTTCTAATGTTTTCATCCCTACACGAACGGGTAAGGCCAAAAAGTGGTTTTTAGTAGCGTTATTTTTTTGTATTTTTAGTTTAAATATATATTTAAAATATAGGTCAATCGATAAAACAAAGAATTTTTTGATACTATTTTTGTAAATTAGTTTATAGTTTTTATATAATAGTTACGTAAATCGTTGTCACCTTAGCAACAATTATCGAAAATGATTTTTTAAGGACAACTAAACCTTTTTTTATACGAAATTTAATTTTTTTTTCATAGGGGTCACCTGACCTCACCTCATTTCACCCCTAGAACATTGGGGAAGAAAAAAAATTCAATTCGCCCCTGAAACATATATTTATGTATCATAGATGCTACCTGCGAATTTTTTTTTTCCGACCTCCAATCCGTGTGGCCGTCAACTCTGTCATATATATATATATATATATATATATATATATATATATATATATATATATATATATATATATATATATATATATATATATATATATATATATATATATATATCTATATATATATATATTTACATTTCGGCAGCAAAAAAATAGAAACTAAGTCCAGTCGATATTTTCTGGGAATTAACGATACATTGATATTGTAATATTAAATCGATTAGTTGTAAATCGTTAGATATGATAAAGTACAAAACCAGTGTTGCCAATTTGGTGCATTTTGCAATAGATCTAGTGCGTTTAATGCTACTTTAGTGCAAAATTTTACTAAACGCGTGTTCTTATTTTACGATTTTTTGACCGTCTATTGCTTTTTTCATCAAATATTGGCATTTTGACTTTTTTTATAAATGTAGTTCCCTTGGTATTTTAAGTTGGCAAAACACTGTACAAACCAATTGGATCAGTACTTGGTTCAAACTTTATATCGTCGGTTGTGCCTAATGAGTTTGTCAGCGTAAGTTTAGAAATACATCTAAAGTGAATTTGTTGATATATGCAAAACGATTGCCAGTTTGCTAGTTTTTTTTTCAGCATTGTTTTTATTTTGTACAACAATGCTAACAGTAAAAAGGTATCAATGTACGTTATTTAGTCCAAAACAGTTGTACGAGTGGTTTAACTTTTTCCGTGAGGTACTTTTATATATATATAATATATTATATATATATATATATATATATATATATATATATAATATAATCTTTCGGCAGCTACTTAAACAGTATCAGTAAAAGTTAGAGCTAGTTTTACGGCACAGTGAGTCAACGACCCCCAAAATGGAGTATTTACCCTTTTTAGGGGGCTCGAGCGATGGGGGACGGAGGGGGGACGTTTCTACCCCGGAGGGATGGTCGAGAACCCCGCGACCCAAAGACGCAAAGAGCAGGGGTTCCGGCGACGCATCCCCTCCCCTAAAGGCCGAGAGACCGATCCTGACATCGGGGCGACTACCGTGGGTATTCGTTAGTGAATATACCCCAAAACTGAGTACTTTCTGGCATTTATTAGCAACAAATCTATTCGTACCTATAATCTCAAAACCATTTGGGGACTTGATTTTACTAATACTATATATATATATATATATAATATATATATATATATATATATATATATATATATATATATATATATATATATATATAATATATATATATATATATATATATATGTATCGATATTACCAAATATCGATTTTATGTATCGATATAATAAAGTATCGATTTTCGATTTAATCGAACCCAACAAATATCGAAAATAAACTCTAAAAAAATTAGTGCTGCCGAAAAGTAAAATTTTACCTATATATATATATATATATATATATATATATATATATATATATTCCGGTAAATGTGGAGCCGAGTTTAATATATCGAAAAACCGATTTTATTTTACGATAATCGGTTCTTTTACATTGTTCCTACCCATGCAAGATGACGTAAACAGCTTTGCCAAATTTAACGCTTTTGGTTTTAAGTCTGAAAACACCTCAAGGTTATAATAAGATTTGTTAAGTAGACATTTACTGTGAATGCTTAACATCACTTAACATAAACTGAACTTATTGGGTCCTAAGCGGAATAGTAACAATAAAAGTGACAGTTGCATCGGAAGTCTATCGAAACATCGAGTATCGTTCAAAAAATGTTTTTATATTACGCTTAGCTTCACAATTACCCAATTTACTAAATTTCAAATTATTAATTATTTCACATCATGAACGTAAAATTTTTTCTTTCACATTAATTCTTCTTCGGAAATTCTGGAGCTGGTAGCCTACGAATGGCCACATTTTCTGCGCAGTTTTACAATGTTCGCTGTTACAGTGTTAATGTTCCAATTCGCTGATAATTCTGTGACTTTTGGTGCAAACTTTGCAAACGCCAAATCTGAGAAAATCGTTAAATACCTTTTAGTCTCAAAAATATTTCTCAACCAAATCTATCCTTACAGCTTCCAAATTTTTGGATTCAAAATTTGCTATAACTGCTATAGTTCCCATCAAAAAACTATAACAGAAACTCACAAATACGTAATGAATTCTAAACGCCTCTTAAATATAAGCCATGAATGTTCATATATCTTTAACACATTTTGTATGATAAATCCAAAGTACACAAATCCGTTTTTCTGATTAAATCACACACGCAGGAATATTTTCATTTACTAAGCTATCAAGTTTTTCATATCACCTTTAACGCACGTTGTCTATATCTTTTGTCTTTCTCCATAAATGTTTTCTTATTCTTAACTTAATGTAAAAT
>JABUQX010088469.1:17500-44174 GCA_015478945.1 Trachelipus rathkii
CTAAAGGAGGTATCTTTTAAGAGATCTTCATTTGAGTAAAATGACAGCTTTTCAATATTGAAACTCTTTAAATCAATAAATGAGAGCAGAACATAGTCTTTATTTATAAAGTATAAAGGAGGTATCTTTTAAGAGATCTTCATTTGAGTAAAATGACAGCTTTTCAATATTGAAACTCTTTAAATCAATAAATGAGAGCAGAACATAGTCTTTATTTATAAAGTATTCTTCCATTCCTTAACAATGCTTCATCTTCTCCTCGACTTCACAATTTAAATACCTAACAAATCTCAAACAACCACCAACAAAAATAATTAAAATTTACATTTTTGTCCTTATTACGTAGTTCTTGTTGCTTCTTCTAAAGTGTCTGGAAGTGTCGGTATGTCCTCTTATAATATTTAACATTATATTTTTATTAAATTTTGCACTTTCATTTTACTTGTATATTTAATATCTGATTATTATTTTACTTATAATTATTCCCACTTTAAGTGTAACATCATTGTTAATAACGTTGGCACGTCGCAATATTACATTATCAATAGACTTCAACTCATTAGCTTCATTATATTTTTATAATACGTTTTTCCCTAGGTTGCTTTTATTTCTTAGTACAACAATGATGGATTGTATTAAACTAAAGTCCGAAGGCCTTAAGTATAATTAGAGATGTTTTGTTTAATTAAATGATTATCCTTGCGGGATTTTGTTAGCAGGAAATTCGGCCATTTATAATATTCTATTGGCGGCTCGTCATAGGCCGGGAACTGTCAGCCCTCCAAAATTTTCAGAACTAAGCCACAATAATAAACCGCATTTGTTATTTCCTTGTATCTCTCTCTCTCTCTCTCTCTCTCTTCTCTCCTCTCTCTCTCTATAATATATATATATATTATATATATATATAATATATATAAATCATAATATAATATATATATATATAATATTAGTAATTATATATATATATTATTTATATATTATAATGTAGAGATGGACCGGATGTCAAATTTGACTGTTTGCGGATCGGATGCGGATGCCGGTCTTAAAATAGATGAGATGAAGTGATGCAGATGTTACTTCTTCTGAAGTTTGAAATTAAAAATTATATATATATATATCTATATATATATATATATATATATATAAGTATATATATAATATAATATAATATATTAATATAATATATATATATATATATACTTGTGTTTTACTGTGTTGTGATGACACGTTGTGTTTTGCCGGCCTCCAATGGTTTGATTAGTGTTCCAATAATGTTTTAGTTATCCTTCCCATTTTTAAGTTGTGTTTGTTTCATTAGTGCTCCCCTTGTTGTTAATTGTTTTGAAACTATTAAGTTTTAGATATTAAAGAACTTCGGATCATCCGTTACTAACAGATAGGGATTTTACGTTCTTAATTTTTTGTTTTGAAACTTTTTAGTCTATGTTAGATAGTCATAGTTGTTTTTTAGGATTGCAAAATACGTAGTTTAGATAGGTATGAGGTTATATTTTGTTTTTTTCTTCGTCTTTTAACTTTAGTTTTTAGAGTTTATTTTTTTTATTTATTTTAAAAGGGTTTGTTTTTCACAACACCTACGTATTTGGTTACATATTGTTTTAATTTAGACTTATTTAGTTTTATGTTGAAATAATTGTAATTTTTTTTTTTTTTTTTTTTTTTTTTTTTTTTTTCGTACAAAAATTAAGGAAGGCAGCGTTGGCAATTGCTTTTAAAATTTCTTTAATCTTTTTCATTTTACATTTTATTGTAAATACGGTTTTAGCATTTAATCTATTTACGTTTTTTAGTGAGTGATAATTTTAATCCAATTTTAACTTTCGTTTTTTGTCTGTCCTGTTTTTGTCTGTTGTTTTTGTTGTTGTGGTTTTGTGTGCGTTGTGATGGCCGATTTGCGCAGGCGCGGGCTTTCTATGGACTTTACCACATCCGCGGCTTACTCTCTAACTCTGCATTCGTGGAATACACCTCTCTAACTCTTAACCCTAACCTTTTGCTGCTTTGTCTGAGACAACAGAATGGCTAAAGAATTCATCCTCAGACTCGTTTAATAATCTAACTATAAACTTTTTCAGATTTCTCGGTATGTTGGAGTATGTGCTATGTGAACATTAAACACTCCTTGTTACCACGTCTCGTGAATCTCTGAATCTCCATTCGATGTTCTGTGATCTTAAATCTTTCTCTTCTACTCACAATAATGCTTCTGCTCTGCTATTGTTTCCTAAACAGAACAGATTTTACTAGTTTTTTTAAATATTCTTTCCGCGTTTCAGGGGTCTGTCAAATGCATAGTCGGCTAAATACTGAGGTCATCTATTTAGGGGATTTCAATTGTACACAACACTGATTGGTTAGAATCCTCTCATACTGATTTAGGTGGGGAGGAGGCCGATCATTTCAGATGCTTCTAATACCGCCGTTGGAGCAGCGCTTCACCAGATGATTGACGAAACATTTCAACATCTTGACTATTTTTCCCAAAATTTGCCTATGACACAACTACAATATACCTCCTTTGACACCTATTGGAAATCTGCCACAATTTACATTTCTAAATCTTTAATACTTTTCTCCAACAGCTCCATCCTGCCCAACGCGTTTTTCTGGCACTTTGATCGGGCTGATGGGGGGGCCTTGCGTTGCTTCTACGCTAACTATGACTGGAATGACTGCTTTGTCCTGGTGACGCTTCGACTTCTGCCGATAATTGGTGGGAGCTGTAATCGTTGACGGGATGAGCAGGTTCATTCTTCCTTCAACTAAATCTTTCTTTTCACATAATCCATAGTTCGATCGTGCTTGTTCCTCGGCCATTCACGTATCGGTCGAATCTGGAGTGGAAAATCTCGTTCTCCTATCACTCTTGCTTAATTTCATTCAGCTAGAAATCGTTTGCAGGGATACTCTTCGAACGAGCAAAGCGGGCCTTTATCAAACGAAAGTGCGCTAACCTCCTTGGTTTCCTACTGACAAATTTTTCTGCCCTCGTTTGCCAAAAACATCTCTAACAACTTCTGTAATCTGTCTTTCCTCCTTATTCGATCTGATGGTTCTGTAGCTAATTTCCAACTGAAAAGCCAATCTTTTCGGCCTCCTATCTTCCTTAACGGATTACCAGGAAGATTCTGGTATTCCTCATCCTCTTCCTTCTCGTCTCAGGTGTCCTATGCTTTGCCCTGTATTACATTTGATCGGGTGCATGGCTTCCTGAAATCTACGAACGTTAGGAAGGCGGTGCGCCGGAAGGCATTCTCCCGGTTTGAAGGGAGTGTGCTCTCCGTGCTATCCTGCATCCTCGTGTCAACTTATATTCTCTATGTCTCAATACTGGAACTTTCCCTCAGTGTTGGAAGCACGCATATGTCAACCTATTCCGAAAAAAGGAAAGTCTCTGATCCTTCCAACTATCGCCTATATGCTTTCTTACTTGTATTGCATTCAAATGAATTTGAAACTCTCCTCAACTCTCTTTCTTAGATCATCTGGAATCTCAATTCCTTCTTTCGATCGCCAGTTACGGCTTTCGGCGTCGAGGTCTATACTGGCGATATACTTTTCTATCTTACCGATTTATGGTTTCCGCCCTTAGTACGGGGAGACTTGCGTGTGGCGCTTGACTATTCCAAAGCATTTGACCGGGATGGCACGCGTCATGCTCTCCTAGCTCCCCTCCTTTGGGGTTTCCTCCTTCTCTTGCTTACTTATGTCAGCTTTCTTTCAATCGCTCAATATCGGCTGTTGTTGTGGGGCGACTTCTTTTTCTGTCAAAATAGTGGTGTTCCTCTCAGGGGTCTGTCTTATCTCCTACTTTATTCCTAATTTTCATTAATGATCTTCTCACCCTGCACATCTAACTATATCCACTCGTATGCCGATGGACTCGACCCTTCATTCTTCAACTCATTTCAATTCTGCTTCCTTCTTTAGCTTCTAGAATTGCTTCTCGTCTTAAATTCTTCTCCGATTCCATTCTCGCTGATCTGGATAGAATTTCGGTGTGGGGTCGTCTCAACTTGTAAATTCAATCTTAAAACTTCACTTCTACAAATCTCCCTCTTTAAGACACTTCCAACTTTCTATCTCTTTCGACGGTTCTCTCGTTCTCCTGTCGAGACAATATAAACACCTTGGCCTAATTTAAACAAAAAAATGTCTTGGAAACTCACATCAACAATGGTTTCTAAGGCGGCCTCAAGAAACTGGAGTTCTGGTTTAGCCTTCGGATTTCCTCTTTCTCTTACTCACAAACAAGGGAAGGAGCCCTTGTACTGGAGTACTGCTTCTATCTGTGGGGGCTCTGGTTTCACTCGGCTTTTTGACAGGGCGAGTCAAAGGCAAAAAAGGCTTATAAACTGAAAGTGTTCTTAACTTTCCAGTTCACTTGACACCCGTCTATCTTTGCGGGCGCGATGTTGTGCTTTATCTCTTTTCTATAGGTACGCAGCGGGCAGGTGTCGCAGGGAAGCTTATCACTCGCGACCTCCACCTTGCGTCGCCTCCGTAGAAACTATAGGGGTGCTGTATCTGCACGAGTTTTGTGTTGATGTATGTAACTCCAGAGTAGTTCGCTGCGGTGCCTCCTTCTTTCCAGTGGCCAATCTGTTCTGTGGAATTCTTCTTCATTTCCGGTGTCTTCCTACTGAATTAATCTCCCACTTCAAGCCTGCGTCGTGCCTCATCTGCCGTATTTGCGTTAGTTGTTGACGTTCTGAGGCGTGAAACACTCAGATCTTGATTTGCGCTCTGCCTTTAATGTTGTGACGATCTGTAAAAAAAAATTCATATATTACATTTCATGGTAAATTATATATATATATATAAATTATTTATATATAATATATATATGATATACATATATATACTAAAAATCTCATGCATATATAACCATATAACCACCGATAATGGGAACCAATTCCATTCTAAGTTATTTAAAGAAGTCTGTGAGTTTTATAGGTGTACAAAGACTTAGTTCTACTTTAAACAATTTTCATCCCCAATCTAATCCATATAATTGAAAGGAGTAACAGTAAGTATTAAACTTGCGCGTTTAACTTCTGCTTTAAATAATTGCTATCTTAATAACTGTGAAGACTATCTCTCCTTTGTTACTCCTTAACACCTCTTATCATTCTAGTATAAATGAAATCCCTTGCAGTCAAGCCAATGAACAATAATCCCAAAATCTTTCATTTAAAATTTAGTTTTAAACAATTTTAATAAGCAATATCTTAGTCAAACTAAGTTAAAATAATCTCAAAAAATTCTTCTATAAAAAATAAAATGGTTAAAATCGTTACTACACAATGTCCACACTTGTATTTTCACTGGAAGGTTCGATTTTTGCTCTGGACTGGTTCAGTTTTAGACCCAAACCGGAAATAGTCAATGATTTTTCACCTGATAACTCATCCACTAAAACGCATCTTGACCTATCCAAAAGAGACGAAAATGTAAGCATAATAAAATTTTATTGATGATAATGATAAAATATTGACAATATAGTATAAATGATAGTAATAATAGTGATGATAGTGATAATAATGATAATAATAGTGATAATAATAATAATAATAATAATAATAATAATAATAATAATAATAATAATAATAATAATAATAATAATAATAATCATAATAATAATAATAATAATAATAATAGAAGAGATGATGATATTGATGGAGGAAATAGATATAACCTCAGATCTAAAGGAAATGTGCAGGAATATAATAGAGTCCAAGGGAGACCATCAGAATATAGTTTTAAATATTATGGTTATTGTATTAGTGTGAATTGTATTTAGAATGTTTTAGATAGTTAAAACTATGGCAGAAGAGAGTCTAATGAACTGCTCTTATTTGGTTTGTCTTGCGGTTGACTGGTTTGTTAAAATTTCCTTATCGATTGAGTCCAAAATGGTTAGATCTCTTAGGAGACGCCATTGTAATGCCGCTGAAAAGAGCTAGAATGATGAGATAGGCCTATACACATGCATTCTATTTCGAGACAATTGATATGATTAAATTAATGTCGTTGTTTATTCTATTGCAGGAATTTTATTAAAAATTTATTATTTTGAATTAAAGAATTAAAATTAAAGTATTAAATAAAATGGCAAATAACGTATCATCCAAAAAAATCTGACTGTAGACACCTTCAGTAGGCTATTCTTAAAGTTTAAATGAAGGAATATCATGGCCGGTCAATATAGAAATAAGGAAAGGAGACCGAGTTTTTAAAATAATCAAAAAGGACTTAGATCTTCCATTATTCTCAGACGACATAACTTCAATCTCATTCATTAACCAATATCAAGAAAATAAATGCAGTTTCCAAATAGTAGATTTATTTAAAATGTTGCACAAGTTTCACAAAAATACCTATAATATAGTTCACTTTCAAGTAGTATCTGATGAACACCAAATCATACCAATCTCCGAAACTACTGTGATAAAAGAAGTGGAATTGAAAGTTAGACAAATGAAATGGTGGAGGATTTTATTCTTCAATGAAGGCTTAAGATACAACAAAATGAAAAATTACCTCTGATGAACTTCAATCACCAAAGGAAAAGACCACTGCTTCCCATAAATGATTCCACTAATTTACGGAAAAAGGTGTTGAAAAAGGCATTTAACTCATCTTCACTTTCCTCAGAAAGAAGTGTGGAAAATGTTCTTCAGATAATAAATGAGCCGATTTCCCGACCGATTTCACCCATAAAGGACTTTGAACAAGAAGAGGAAGAAGAATTTTATGAATTTGAGATGGTTCCTTCCTCTGCCTCCTCTCTTCTCTTTCTTCATCTTTTTCCCTTCTCTCTCCCTATATTCCAAGTAAAATAATTTCCTCTACTCCTGGCTCAACTCCTCCTTACTCTCCTACCAGAATTTCAAATGCATCTGCAATCCCGTCTCCCAATTCTATCTCTTTTTCTCCCCAAAATCTTTCTGACTGAGTTTATTGACGTATAATTATTTTCTTTTCTTTCCTTTGAACCAATTTCAATTTTCCTTTAATAAACTTCATGCAGTTATTTAATTTTTCTTTCCATAAAGAAGTTGAAATTTTAAAAAGAGGGTAGTGTCAAATTTTATTTTTTATTTCAACTTATTTAGAAAAGTAAAATTATTTATGTTACCCATAAAACGAAGTCATTTGAATATTCTCTGTTACGATAAAATAATTGAGTTACCAATTCAACGAAGTCTTTGGAATGTCTTTCGTAAGATTCTTCTTCATCAAATATGAATTAAAAATGCTCTTGTACAGTTAAAAGAATAGGTTTAACAAAGAAAGATATGTGTAAATAGTTAAGACAAATTATCATTTAAATAAAATACTTTAAAAGAATAATTTAAAATGAGTCCATATTTAGTGATTTAGTTTATAAGCCATTTATTTTACCAAGGAAACTACATTATTTTATAATTAAAATGCATGTTTTAATTAGATTTATGTACAGTATAACTTCTTTATATCCAAACAAACAATGAACATTGCTTTTAAATCTTTTTGAGTTACCAATAGTACGATTTGAACGACGCTTTGTCTTCTCAAAAATGACACGTATCTTGCATTCTATTTTCATTTAAAAAACGTTTAATTGATTATTAAATATAATTATATATATGTAATATAATAAGTATTGACAACATTAATATTTAATCTATGTTATGTTTTAAAAAATTATAATTATTTATTAAGCTATATTTAGATTGTAATACTTTAAGCTTTCTTTGGGTTTAAGTAATTGAATAGCATGCCGTTACTACAGTTGTCGTTTTAATTTTGCTCTCTCATTAAAGATAGTTTGGAGGCACTTCTTCATCATTCAATAATTAGATAATAATCATGATATAGAGCATTAATTAGATTTTTATAAATTTTTTTAAAACTACCTTTTTAACGTGCTTTATCCCTCTTCAGAGGGTAACCTGGGACGCACAGAAATCGAACTTTAAAGGCCGGCTATCCCAAACCATGCAATAACTGTGGAAAACTATCTCTCCTTTGTCTTACCTCCTTAAAACCTCTTATCATTCTATCTTAAATGAAATCCCTTCCTTTTTTTTTTGGGGAGATTCAACATTACCTTGTCAGAGATAATACTTACAGCTAAAAATTATTATAACGGGAGAAGTTATAAAAGACTTAGTTATAAAAATGAATGAGGCCTATAAACAAGCTTTATTTAAATCATAAGAAGGGACAAGTATAAACAATAAAATATTATAAATCTAAATTTTTAGAGAATTTGGAATAGTCGGTAGAGTTAGTTCTTTTAAAAGATAATTGTAGAGTTGGCCGGGGTAGTGTAAATTAAAGTTTAGATGGTTGGGACCATATAGGATAATGAAAAAGATTTCACCTGATAATTATTCCATAAAACCATCTTTGACCCTATCCAAAAGAGACCGAGATGTACACATTAAATAAAATTATTGATGATAAAATATTACTATGTTATGATAGTAATAATGATAATAATGAATAGAAGATAGTGATAAAATGATAATAATAGTATAATAATAATAAATAATAATAATAATAAATAATAATATAATAATAATAATAATAATAATAATAATAATATAGAAGAGATGATGAATTGATGAGGAAATAGATATACACCTCAGATCTTAAAGGAAATGTGCAGGAATATAATAGAGTCCAAGGGAGACCATCAGAATATAGTTTTAAATAATATGGTTATTGTATTAGTGTGAATTGTATTTAGAATGTTTTAGATAGTTAAAACTATGGCAGAAGAGAGTCTAATGAACTGCTCTTATTTGGTTTGTCTTGCGGTTGACTGGTTTGTCAAAATTTCCTTATCGATTGAGTCCAAAATGGTTAGATCTCTTAGGAGACGCCATTGTAATGCCGCTGAAAAGAGCTAGAATGATGAGATAGGCCTATACACATGCATTCTATTTCGAGACAATTGATATGATTAAATTAATGTCGTTGTTTTTTCTATTGCAGGAATTTTATTAAATATTTATTATTTTGAATTAAAGAATTAAAATTAAAGTATTAAATAAAATGGCAAATAACGTATCATCCAAAAAATCTGACTGTAAACACCTTCAGTAGGCTATTCTTAAAGAGTTTAAATGAAGGAATATCATGACCGGTCAATATAGAAATAAGGAAAGGAGACCGAGTTTTTAAAATAATCAAAAAGGACTTAGATCTTCCATTATTCTCAGACGACATAACTTCAATCTCATTCATTAACCAATATCAAGAAAATAAATGCAGTTTCCAAATAGTAGATTTATTTAAAATGTTGCACAAGTTTCACAAAAATACCTATAATATAGTTCACTTTCAAGTAGTATCTGATGAACACCAAATCATACCAATCTCCGAAACTACTGTGATAAAAAAAGTGGAATTGAAAGTCAGACAAATGAAATGGTGGAGGATTTTATTCTTCAATGAAAGCTTAAGATACAACAAAATGAAAAATTACCTCTGATGAACTTCAATCACCAAAGGAAAAGACCACTGCTTCCCATAAATGATTCCACTAATTTACGGAAAAGGTGTTGAAAAAGGCATTTAACTCCTCTTCACTTTCCTCAGAAAGAAGTGTGGAAAATGTTCTTCAGATAATAAATGAGCCGATTTCCCGACCGATTTCACCCATAAAGGACTTATAACAAGAAGAGGAAGAAGAATTTTATGAATTTGAGATGGTTCCTTCCTCTGCCTCCTCTCTTCTCTTTCTTCATCTTTTTCCCTTCTCTATCTCTATATTCCAAGTAAAATAATTTCCTCTACTCCTGGCTCAACTCCTCCTTACTCTCCTACCAGAATTTCAAATGCATCTACAATCCCGTCTCACAATTCTATCTCTTTTTCTCCCCAAAACCTTTCTGACTGAGTTTATTGACGTATAATTAATTTCTTTTCTTTCCTTTGAACCAATTTCAATTTTCCTTTAATAAACTTCATGCAGTTATTTAATTTTTCTTTAAATAAAGAAGTTGAAATTTTAAAAAGAGGGTAGTGTCAAATTTTATTTTTTATTTCAACTTATTTAGAAAAGTAAAATTATTTATGTTACCCATAAAACGAAGTCATTTGAATATTCTCTGTTACGATAAAATAATTGAGTTACCAATTCAACGAAGTCTTTGGAATGTCTTTCGTAAGATTCTTCTTCATCAAATATGAATTAAAAATGCTCTTGTACAGTTAAAAGAATAGGTTTAACAAAGAAAGGCATAGGCATTTTTCTGGAGACATTACTCATTTAAATAAAATACTTAAAGGATAAAAACTAAGAGCCGTCCATGTTCTTAATAAAGCCATTTATTTTACTAAGGAAACCATTAACAGTTATTTTATAATTTAAAATGCAATGGCTTAATTATATTTATTTCATTCAACAATGTACTATACAGACAGAACAATGGACAAGAATATTTAAATCTTTTGAGCTCCGGCAATTGATACGATTTGATCCGATGCCATTAGCTTGTTCTCAAAAATGACACGGGTATTCGTTATATTTTTATTTTCATTTAAAAAACGTTTTAATTGAACTATAAAAATATTTATAATTATCATTAATATTATAATTTATTAAAAGGTTTAAAAATGTATTAAATTAATTTATTATTAAGCCTATATTTAGATGTAAATAATTTTAAAAACTTTCTTTGGGTTTTAAAGTAATTGGAATACATGCCGTTACTCAAGTTTCGTTTCAATTTGCTTCTCATAGAAAGGTATTTGAGGAAAATTTGGTGTTGAATTAATTATTTTTAAGTTCATAATAGTAATGCAATTAGCCTTTTTCATCATTCAATAATAATAATAGTCATGATAATAAAATTATTGATTTTATAAATCGTCATTATAAACTACCTTTTAAAGTGCTTTATCCCTGAAGGGGGTAACTACTGGGGACGCACAGAATCGACTTTAAGTGCCGCTATCCAAACCAGTTGAATAACTGTGAAAAAGCTATCTCTCCTTGTTACTCCTTAACACCTCTTATCATTCTAGTATAAATGAAATCCCTTTCTTTTTATTTTTTGGGAGATTCAACATTACCTTTGTCAGAGATAATAACTTCAGCTAAAAATTGATAACGGGAGATTATAAACAAGACTTAGTTATAAAAATGAATGAGGCCTATAAACAAGCTTATTTAAATCATAAGAAGGGACAAAATAAACAAAGAAAATATTAAAAATCTAATTTTTTTAGAGAATTTGATATAGGAGATTTAGTTCTTTTAAAAGATAATTGTAGAGTTGGCCGGGGTAGTAAATTAAAGTTTAGATGGTTGGGACCATATAGGATAATGAAAAAGATTTCACCTGATAACTATTCCATAAAACCCATCTTTGACCTATCCAAAAGATACGAGAATGTACACATAAATAAAATTTATTGATGATAATGATAATATTGATGATAGTAATAATGATAATAGTGATGATAGTGATAATAATGATAATAATAGTGATGACAATAATAATAATAATAATAATAATAATGATAATAATAATAATAATAATAATAATAATAATAATAATAATAATAATAATAATAATAATATAATAGATAATATAGAAGAGATGATGAATATTGATGGAGGAAATAGATATAACCTCAGATTAAAGGAAATGTGCAGGAATATAATAGAGTCCAAAGGAGACCAATAGAATACAAAGTTTTAAATATTATGGTTATTGTATTAGTGTGAATTGTATTTAGAATGTTTTAGATAGTTGAAACTATGGCAGAAGAGAGTCTAATGAACTGCTCTTATTTGGTTTGTCTTGCGGTTGACTGGTTTGTCAAAATTTCCTTATCGATTGAGTCCAAAATGGTTAGATCTCTTAGGAGACGCCATTGTAATGCCGCTGAAAAGAACTAGAATGATGAGATAGGCCTATACACATGCATTCTATTTCGAGACAATTGATATGATTAAATTAATGTCGTTGTTTTTTCTATTGCAGGAATTTTATTAAATATTTATTATTTTGAATTAAAGAATTAAAATTAAAGTATTAAATAAAATGGCAAATAACGTGTCATCCAAAATAATCTGACTGTAGACACCTTCAGTAGGCTATTCTTAAAGTTTAAATGAAGGAATATCATGGCCGGTCAATATAGAAATAAGGAAAGGAGACCAAGTTTTTAAAATAATCAAAAAGGACTTAGATCTTCCATTATTCTCAGACGACATAACTTCAATCTCATTCATTAACCAATATCAAGAAAATAAATGCAGTTTCCAAATAGTAGATTTATTTAAAATGTTGCACAAGTTTCACAAAAATACCTATAATATAGTTCACTTTCAAGTAGTATCTGATGAACACCAAATCATACCAATCTCCGAAACTACTGTGATAAAAGAAGTGGAATTGAAAGTTAGACAAATGAAATGGTGGAGGATTTTATTCTTCAATGAAGGCTTAAGATACAACAAAATGAAAAATTACCTCTGATGAACTTCAATCACCAAAGGAAAAGACCACTGCTTCCCATAAATGATTCCACTAATTTACGGGATAAGGTGTTGAAAAAGGCATTTAACTCCTCTTCACTTTCCTCAGAAAGAAGTGTGGAAAATGTTCTTCAGATAATAAATGAGCCGATTTCCCGACCGATTTCACCCATAAAGGACTTTGAACAAGAAGAGGAAGAAGAATTTTATGAATTTGAGATGGTTCCTTCCTCTGCCTCCTCTCTTCTCTTTCTTCATCTTTTTCCCTTCTCTCTCCCTATATTCCAAGTAAAATAATTTCCTCTACTCCTGGCTCAACTCCTCCTTACTCTCCTACCAGAATTTCAAATGCATCTACAATCCCGTCTCCCAATTCTATCTCTTTTTCTCCCCAAAACCTTTCTGACTGAGTTTATTGACTATAATTAATTTCTTTTCTTTCCTTTGAACCAATTTCAATTTTCCTTTAATAAACTTCATGCAGTTATTTAATTTTTCTTTCCATAAAGAAGGTGAAATTTTAAAAAGAGGGTAGTGTCAAATTTTATTTTTTATTTCAACTTATTTAGAAAAGTAAAATTATTTATGTTACCCATAAAACGAAGTTATTGAATATTCTCTGTTACGATAAAATAATTGAGTTACCAATTCAACGAAGTCTTTGGAATGTCTTTCGTAAGAACTGCATTTAGCGATTGCTAGTGAACGATTTGTACAGTTAAAAGAACACAGACTAAGACGGGAAGATATTGTGGTGTGTTTAGTTAAGACAAATTATCATTTAAATAAAACTATTTAAAGTAAATAAAACACGTCCATATTTAGTGATTTAGTTTATAAGCCATTATTTTTACATCGACATTACATATATTTTATAATTTATATGCAATGGCTTTAATTATATTTATTTCATCAACAAATGTATATACAAACGAACAATGGAAAGATACTTTTTAAACTCTTTTTGAGCTCCGAAATTGATACCGATTGTGAATCGATGCAGTTAGCTTCTCAAAAATGACACGTATTATGTTATTTTATTTTCATTTAAAAAACGTTTAATTGATTTTAAATATATTATATATTTTAATGAACATAATATTTAAACTATTTATAGAGTGTTTAAAAATTTTATTTATTATAAGCTACTATTTAGATTGTAATCTTTTATAGCTTTTCTTGGGTTTAAAGGTATTGAATACATGCCGTTACTCAAGTCTCGTTTCAAATTGCTTCTATAAAGAGAAATTTGAGGAAGCTTTGTGTTTGAATAATTAATTTAAGCTTAATATAGTAATAATTAGCCCTTTTTTCATCATTCAATAATAATAATTGATCATGATAAGAGCATTAATTAGATTTTATGAAATCGTTTTTTAAACTGACCTTTTAAGATGCTTTACCCTACCTGCAGGTGGTAGACACGGGGGACCACAGGAAATCGAACTTTAAGGCCGCTATCCCAAACCAGTGAATAACTGTGAAAACTATCTCTCCTTTGTTACTCTCTTAACACTCTATCATTCTACATGACCTTTTTTTTTCTTTTTTGGGGCGTTATTGTCATATTACTTGCCCCACCTGGGGGATTTCGGGAGTCACCCCACCACATATTTCCCATCCGCCTTATCAGACTATTTAACAAGTTCCTCAGACACCGGACACACTCCAACCGGACCTCTTATCCTTCAAATTTTCACGCGCACTTGTGCTCTCGGCGCATTCTCTTTTCCAATATGTGCGTTGGCGGTCCATTCCCGTTCGCTGGTTGCCTCTCACGCGACTCATGCACCGCTCCCTGCTATTTCCTCCCCTTGACCTTCCCACGACGCCAATGTCATCAACATTTTTGATGCCTTGATGCTGTTTGGCCTCTGTAGGTCACTCTCCTAGAGACATCCCACACACCACAACCTAATCCTGAAAATTACCTCCTTTATTATATTAGCTGATCGCGGGCACTGCGGTAAGTCCGAGCTCCCAGGATTTAAAGATGAAATGAGCAGATATACAATAGATCCGAGAAGAACGCCTAGATACAAAGTTTAAATAATTGGTATTTGTATATGTGATGGATTTAGAATGTTTTATGATAGTTATGAACACTATGGCAGAGAAGTCAACTGATCGCTCATTATTGTTTCTTGCGGTTGGATGTTTGGTTTCAAATTTCGAATTATTTCCGAGAAAACTTGGAGTCCAGAATGTTAGAACGGGCCATTGTAATGGCAGCTGAAAAGACAATAGAATGATAAGTAGGCTATACACATGGATTCATTTGAGACCTTGATTAGATATGTAATTTAATAAGGTCGTCCATGTTTTTTCTAGTTGTCAACGGATTATTGCAAAATTACTTTTTTGAACCTTAAAATAAAATTCACAGTATTAAATAATGGCCAAAAAAAAATCAATCCAAAAATTGTGACGTGAACCTTAGGTAGCCGCTATCTTATAGAGCTAAATGAAGGAATACTCATTGGGCCGGTCATATTGAATATAGGAAGGAGACGAGTTTTTAAAATAATCAAGACAGAGACTTAGGTCTTCCATTAATTCTCAGACGACATAATTTCAATCTCATTCATTAACCAATATCAAGAAAATAAATGCAGTTTCCAAATTGTCGCATAGTCACGTCACATAGTCATGTCACACAATTATATACATATATTTTCAAGTAGTATCTGATGAACACAAATAATCCATCTCCGAACTACTTGTGATAAAAGAGTGGAATTAAGTCAGCATTAAAGGGAGGAATTTATTTCAGATGCACTTAGATAACAAATGAAAACTTCCTCTGAGTGAACTTAACAACAAAGGAAAACATGCTTCCCCTAATGATTAAACTATTTACGGAAAAGGGTGGTTAAAAAGGCCATAAACTCTCTTCACTTCTAGGAAAAGATGTGAATGTTCCGAGTAATAATAGCCACTCTCTCAATCACGAAGAGAGGAATAGAAAAGATGGCTATTTATTATCTAAAGAACATTTCCACACTTCTTTCTGAGAAGTGAGGGAGTTAAATGCTTTCAACACTTTTCCGTAAATTAGTTAATTCATTTTGGTAAGCAGTGTCTTTTCCTTTGATTAAGTTCACAGAGTAAATTTCATTTTGTTGATCTTAAGCTCATTAGAATAGAAATCTCCACATTCATTGTCTGACTTTCAACTTCCACTTTTTATGCACAGTAGTTTCGCGAGATTGGGGTATGTTTGGTGTTCATCATATACTACTTGAAAGTGACACTTATTATCGGTATTTTTGTGAAACTTTGTGCAACATTTTAAATAAATTCTACTATTTTGGAAAACTGATTTCATTTTCTTTGATTGGGTTAATGAATGAGATGATTTCGTTGAGATGAGATGGAAAGACTAGTCCTTTTTGATTATTTTAAAAACTCGGTCTCCTTTCCTTATTTCAATATTGACCGGCCATGATATTCCTTCATTTAAACTCTTTAAGAATAGCCTACTGAAGGTGTTTACAGTCAGATTTTTTGGATGATACGTTATTTGCCATTTTATTTAATACTTTAATTTTAATTCTTTAATTCAAAATAATAAATATTTAATAAAATTCCTGCAATAGAAAAAACAACGACATTAATTTAATCATATCAATTGTCTCGAAATAGAATGCATGTGTATAGGCCTATCTTATCATTCTAGTTCTTTTCAGCGGCATTACAATGGCGTCTCCTAAGAGATCTAACCATTTTGGAAACCATTAAGGAAATTTGACAAGACCAGGTCAACCGCAAGACAAACCAAATAAGAGCAGTTCATTAGCTTTATCTACAATAGTTTCAACTATCTAAAACATGTCTAAATACATTCACACTAATCAATAACATGAATATTTAAAACTTTGGTTTTAATTCCTATTGGTCTCCTTATGGACTCTATTATATTCCTGACACATTTCCTTAGATCTGACGTTATATCTATTTGCCTCCATCAGATATTCATCATCTCTTATTATATTATTGATTATTATATTATTATTATTTATATTATTATTTTATTATTATTATTATTATTACATTATTGTTGCACCACCTAAAATATTATTATTATTATTATCACGGTCTCCACTATTTATCATTATAATAGCATCAATATGTATTTATATCATCAAATAATTTTTGTTTTAATGTTACATCTCGCTTTTTTGGGATGGTCACCATATGGGGTTTTATGGAATATTATCGTGAAATCCTTTTTCATTACCTATATGGTCCAAAATCTAACGTGTGATAATTTATACCCCGGCAACTCTCACAATTATCATTTTAAAAGGAGAACTAAATCTCATATCAGATTCCTTAAAAAGATTTAGATTAATGAATATTTCTTGTTATGTTGTCTCCTCTTATGATTAAAATAATCAGGTGCAATCAGGCTCATTCATTTATTAATTATAAGTGTTTATAGTACCCTTATATCAAGTTTTAGCGATATGATCTGAAAAGGGTGAAAGTTGAATCTCCCAAAAATAAAAAGAATAGGATTAACTATCCAGATTTATTTGACATTTGGAAGTATGGCAGAGATGGTGAAATAGAAAGCTCAAAAAGGTTTTTGGGGAATTACAGCTGGACTTTAAAAGTTCGATTTACTGTGTCCCCGTGCCTGCAAGGGATAAACATGTTAGGGTATGTAAAACGATTATATAATAATAATTAAATGCGCCGCTCTCTTATGAATATAAATCTTATAGAATAGATGAAATGCTTAATTATATATTATTTACTAAATTAATTTTAACAAAGTTCTCAAATTTCTTATATGTAGAGCAGAATTGAACGAATCTTGAGTCCACCGGATGTATCCCAATTCTTAAAACCAAAGAAAAGCTTAAAAGTTAATTACAATCTAAATATCAGCTTAAGTAATTATAATTTTTAACTGGTATAATGTAGTTAGCTAATGTTATTAAAAATATATTTCCTTAAAAACTAAGCGTTTTTTAATGAAATAAAATATGAGAAGTTACGTGCATCATTTATTGCAGAATGTAATTGCATCGATTTACATAAATCGATCATTGCGTGAGCTGCAAAACGATTTAAAAGGAGTTTCTTCCAATTGATCTCGCGATTGCATGAGGTTGCTACTGGAATTACACATAAACATCATGCATTTTGTTGTTCTTCTCATGTAATGTTTTTGTAAATAAATGCTCTAAACAAGACCACAATATTGTAGCTCTACATTATAATCCTTTAAGTATTTTATAGAAATGTATTTGTCTTAACAATTAACAAGTAATCTTCTTAAAAACTATTCTTTTAATTGTTCAAGAGCATTTTTAATTCTTATTTGAAGAACATGAATCTTACGAAAGACATTCCAAAGACTTCGTTGAATTGGTAACTCAATTATTTTATCGTAACAGAGAATATTCAATAACTCCGATTGAAGGGAAAAAGAAATAATTTTACTTCTCGACATATGTTGAAATAAAAAATAAAATTTGACACTACCCTCTTTTTAAAATTTCACCTTCTTTATGGAAAGAAAAATTAAATAACTGCATGAAGTTTATTAAAGGAAAATTGAAATTGGTTCAAAGGAAAGAAAAGAAATTAATTATAGTCAATAAACTCAGTCAGAAAGGTTTTGGGGAGAAAAAGAGATAGAATTGGGAGACGAGAGTTACAGCATTTGAAATGTTTGGAGGAGAGTAAGGAACGGAGTTGAGCCAGGGTAGAGCGAACATTATTTTACTTGAATATCTAGGAGAGAGAAGGGGAAAAGATGAAGAAGAGAAGAGAGGGCCACGGAAGAACCATCTCAAATCATAAAATTCTTTCTGTTCTTCTGCTTGTTCATATAGATACTGCATGGGCGAAATCCATGGGTATCGCTAATTGTGCATTACGGAGAGAAATTTCCACTATTTTTTTCCTGCCAAATTGAAGCTTTTATAAATGCGTTGTTTTAATAACCTTATCACCGTAGAGATTCAGTGGAATCATCTATGGGGGAAAGCAGTGGTCCTTTTTCCCCTTTGTGTGATTGAATCCATCGAGGTAATTTTTCATTTAGGTCTGTTATCTTCTAAGCCTTCATTGAAGAAGTAAATATCCACTTTTTCTTGTCCATAACTTTTCTATTCCACTTCTTTTATCAATCAAGTAACGTTTCGGAGACTTGGTATGACTTTGGGTGGTTTCATCGATACTACTTGAAAGTGAACTATATTATAGGTATTTTTGTGAAACTTGTGTCAATGTTTAATAAATCTATATTTAATTCTGCTTTTATTTCTTGATAATTGGTACTGAATGAATTGCAAGTATATGTCGTCTGGAGATGAATGGAAACGATCGAGTCCTTGTTATCGATATAATTTTTAAAAACTTGGTCCCTTCTTAGTTTCACTTTGACCGGCCATGAGATTCCTCATTTAAACTTTAAGAATAGCCTACTGAAGGTGTCTACAGTCAGATTATTTTGTATGACACTTATTTGCCAATTATTATTTAATACTTTAATTTAATTTTTACTAAATAATAAATATCTTATAATAATTCCTGCAATAGAATAAAAAACATTAATTAATCATATCAATTGTCTCGAAATAGAATGCATGTGTATAGGCCTATTATTCAATCTAGTTTTTTCACGGCATCACAATGGGCGTCTCTAAGAGATCTAACATTTGCGACTCAATCGACTAAGGGAAATTGTTGATCAAACCAGTCAACCGCAAGGACAAAACCAAATAAGAGGCAGTTCACATTAGACTCTCTTCTGCCATTCAGTGTCACTATCTAACAACATCTAAAATACATTCACTACTAATCAATATAACCGATAAATATTTAAAACTTTGTGATTCTATTGGTCTCACTTTGGACTGCAGTTATATTCCTGCATTTCCTTTAGATCTGAGGTTATATCTACTTTCCCTTCCATCAACTATCATCATCTCTGTCTAATTTAATTATTATTGATTAATTATTGATTATTATGTATTATATTTTATTATTATTATTTATTATTATTATTATTAATTATCATTATTATTATCTATTATTATTACTTATTGCATCACTATTATTATCATTAATTCATCACTATCATCAACTATTTATCATTATCTACTATCATCAATATTATCATTATCATCAAGTGAAATTTTTTTATGTGGTCACATTCTCGTATCTGTTTGAGATATGGTCAAAGATGGGTTTTTTGGAATAAGTTATCAGGTGAAATTCGTTTTTCAATTATCCTATATTGTGCCCATACCATCCCTAAACTTTAATTTACTACCACTGCCGACTCTGTAATTATCTTTTAAAATATCTAAATCTCCTATTCAATACTTTACTCTAAGCAAAAAATTAGATTTTTAATAATTTTTCTTTGTTATATGTTTGTCGCCTTCTTATGATTTAAACTAGTAAGCCTTGTTTATAGGGTCCCTCATTCCATTTTTATAACTAAGTCTTGTTTATAATCTCCCGTTATCAATTTTTAGCTGAAGTTATAATTCAGGAGGACGGAAGAAATTCTCCCAGAAGAAATAAAAAGAACAGGATTTCATGATTATACTAAGAATGATAAAGAGGTTGTTAAAGGAGTAACAAAGGAAGAATGATAGTTTTCAGCAGTTATTCACTGGTTTTTGGGATAGCCGGCCTTTAAAGTTCGATTTCCCTGTGGTCCCCCAGTGTTACCCTCCTCGTGCAGTATGAGGGGATAAAGCACATTAAAAGGTAGTTTAAAAACGAATTTATCAAAATCTAATTTATCGGCTCTTTATCATGATATTGATTAGTTATTGGCATGATGAAAAAAGGCTGCAAAAGTACTATTATCTAACTTAAAAATTAATTATTCAACACAAAGTTCCTCAAAATATGCTTCCTTTTATGAGATAGCAAATGTGAAAACGAAAAACTTGACCAGTGAACGGCAGATGTATTTCCATATAAGCTCTAGATGTGTGGCTAGCCAGGATTAAGTGAGAATCAACCCAAAGAGAAAGCTTTAACACGTTATTGACAATCTACAGAGTAATAACCGGCTTTAATAATAATTACATTAATACATTCTTTGGTTGCTTTGGCTGTGAATTATCAATCGGAATTAATATATAAATTGATAGTTGCCCATTCAATTAAATGCTTTTTTAAATGAAAATAAAATATACGAATACGTGTCATTTTTTGGAAGAAAGCTAATGCATCGACTTCAAATCGGTATCAAATTGGGGCCGGGAGCTCAAAAAAAAGAAATTTATAAAGTATTACCTTGATCCCAATTGGTCTTCTGTTTTGGAGATTGTTTGGAAGTGAAAATAAAATTAAATTAAGTCCATTGGCTGAGTGTTTATAGAAATCTTAACATATGTAATGGGGTTTTATAAAACTAAATGGGTATAAATAACTTCAACTTAAATGGACTGCCTTCGTTATAATCCCTTTATAAAGTATTGATTCAATGAAGTTAATATACAATATTTTTCGTTAAACCTATTCTGTTTGACACCTGGACCAAGACAATTTTGAATCATTTTTGAGATCGACAAGAGTAACTACGAAAACATCCAAAACGTCTTGAATATGCTAACTCAATATATGGGTAACAGAGTATTCAAATGACAGTCGTTTTTATGGTAACTACAATTTTTAAACTTTGTCCTAAATAAGTTGAATAAAAAATAAATTTACACTGACTTTTTATTACTTCTTTATTAAAACTTAAATAAATGCATTTTATTAAGAATTGAAATTGTTCAACGGAAGAAAAGAAATTATTACGTCTAAACCAGTCAGAAAGTTTTGGGGGAGAAAAGAGTCGAATGTGAACGATGTAGAAATTAAGATGTAAGCGAGCAGGTAGGGAATTACTTGGAATGGAAGAGAAGGAAAATGAAGAGAGAGGGGCAGAGGGAAAATCTATCCTCAAATTCTCTTTGTAGTCTTATGGAAATCGTCGGAAATGCCTATTTATTAATTTCAATCTGTTCTGGGAAGTAAGAATTAAGCTTAATTCCGTAAATTATGAATCATTTATGGAAGCAGTGGTCTTCTGGATCTGGATTGGATTGAGGTCATTTGTGTATTAAGCATGAGAATAACTCAAATTTATTTGTCTATCAATTCCACTTTTTTTATCACAGTAGTTTCGGAGATTGGTATGATTTGGTGTTCATCAGATACTACTTGAAAGTGAACTATATTATAGGTATTTTTGTGAAACTTGTGCAACATTTCTAAATAAATTCTATTTGAAACGCATTTCTTCTTGATATTGGTTATGAATTGAGATTGGAAAGTTATGTCGTCTGAGAATTATGAAGAATTCTCAAGTCTGTTTGTTATTTTAAAAACTCGGTCCTCCTTTCCTTTAAATTTCTATATTGCCGGCGATAGTTCCCTTCATTTAACTTTAAGAATACCTATCTGGGTGTGTAAGTCAGATTTATTGGATGATACGATTGCATTTTATTAATACTTTAATTTAATTCTTAATTCAAAATACTAATATTTAATAAAATTCTGCAATAGAAATAAACAATCGACAAATTAATTTATCATATCAATTGTCTCGAATAGAATGCATGTGTACTTATGGCTAGTTATATTTGCTCTTTCAGCGGCATTCAATGCTCTGCCTAAGAGATTAACCATTTCTGGACTCAATCGATAAAGGAATTTGGACATTACCAGCAACCGCAAGACAAACCAAAATAAGAGTAGTGGGTTAGACTCTCTTCTGCCAATAAGTTTTTAACCTACTCTAAACATTACTAAATACAATTCACACTAATACAATAACCATAATTTATATAAAACTATATTTCTGAATGGTCCCTGGACTTCTCATCTAATTCCTGCACATTTCCTTTATGATCTGAGGTTATTTATATCTATTTCCTCCATAATATCATCTCTCTTCTATTATTATAATATTGATATATTATATTAATCATTAGTTATTATTACTATTATGATATTATTATTATTCACTAATTATTACATTATTATCAACATCATCACATATGATTCATTATATAATCAATATTATTCATTATATCAATAAATTTATATGTGTCATCTCGTTCTTTTGGATAGTAGTGTTTTAGGATAATATCAGGTGAGTTTTTTTCATAATCTCATATGGTCAACTAAACCTTATTATCACTAAAATTTAAAAATATTTAACTTAAATTAATATTTTATTTGTTTGTGTTCATTGCTTAATTATAATTTATACCATATTATTTTTTAAATCCAATACATTATTAGGTAATATTGGGGACAAGGATTAGAAAAAAAAGGAACAGATTATAGATAAACAAAGAGTGTTAAGGATAAAAAAGGAGAAGTTTTACAGTATTCCTGTTTGGGATCCGTTAAGTTGATTGTCCGTTTACGATGAGATGTAAGAGGGTTTAAAAGTTTTAAACTAAAATTCTATATATATTATAGATGATAAAGTTTAAATATATATAGACAAAAAACGAACCTTGAGTAGCATGTATAATTATTAACCAATAACCGCAAATAAATGGTGGAGTTTGTGGCTATATAAAAAATTAACACATATTTAGTTAAAATATGTAAATAAATATATATTATTAATATATTATATTATCAATTTTAATCATGTTAAATAATAGGGGGAGCAAGATAGATATTACAGTGATTATGAAGTATGTGTGGTTTGAAAAAGAGCTGTTCACGGATCGAAATGATCATTGGGGGGCAAAATAAAAGTTTTAATTTTTGTTTGAATATTTTGTAAATAATCTACACCTGGATATTATAGTAAGGTCCGAATAAATGTATAAATCAATTGGGAGGTTTATTTTAAGTATTTATTTAAATAAATGTCAACTTACACAATTGTAATATTTTTACTGTACAAGAGAATGTATATTTTATGAGAAATACGAAGAATGCTACGAGGACTTCATTAAATTTGTATGCTTAAACAGAGATAAATACTGTTATATAACTATAACTTATTTATAAGTTATAAAATAATTAACTACTTTTGATTTAACTCTTTAGGAAAAAAATTATATGCAATGAAGTATAAGAGAAATTGAGTAAACGGAAGAAAAAAAATAATTATTGAATAAAAACCTAAAGCATTTTTGTGGGGAGAAAGAGTAGATATGGACGCTGCGATGCATTGAAATCTGGAGAGGTAAGAGAGTGGAGAGAGTGAGGAATATTATTGATTAGGGAAAGAAAGAAAGATGAAGAAAGAGAGAGACGGAGGCAGAGGTTAGCATTATTCATAAATTCTTCTTCCATTTCCTTAGTCTTACTATCTGACAATTTGATTTTGATCCATTATTATAAAATTTTCACAACGCTTCTGGGGAAAGGGGATATTTATGCCTTTTTTACTTTTCCGAAAAATAGGGAACATTTATGGGAAGCAGTGCGTAGTTATCTTATGATTGGTTCATTTTTTTCAAGAGACTTATTTTCATTTGTGTATTTAATCTCATTTGAGTAGTTATAATCTCACTTGCATCTTCATTTGCTCCTCTATTCATTCCACTTGTTTATACAGTATTTCGGTGAGATTGGTATGATTTGGTTTCCTCAGAGACTTATCTATTGAAAAGTGAACATATTATTAAGGTATTTTGATGTGCGAGCGAAGCTTGGTCGCAAGATTTTAAATCCATTTACTATTCTGGAGAAAACTGCATTTATTTTCTTGATATTGGTTAATGAATGAGATTGAAGTTATGTCGTCTGAGAATAATGGAAGATCGTTAGAAGATAACCACTTTTGGGGATTTATTTAAACTCGGTCTCCTTTTTCTCTTATGTTCTATCTCAGATTGAGAGCGAGATACCGTGTGAGATTCACTTCATTTAATCTAAGAAATAGGACTAGCTGAAGTGTGGTCTACATGTAGATTTTTGTTGGATGATAAACGTTATTTTTGCCATTTTATTTAATACAGTTTATTTTATTCTTTATATTAAATATAAATTCTTAATAAAATTCTGCAATAGAGATTACAATCAACCGTACTTATCACTCATTTATAAATGGTCTCGAATATAGTATTGCTGTGTATAGCCTATCTATGATTATGCTTCCTTTCAGCGCAAAATTTAACCAATGGGTCCTCCTAAGAGATCTAAATTTTGGACTCAATCGATAAGGAAATTTTTAACAAACGGCAGTTCAACCGCTAAGCAAACAAATAAGAGCGTCATTAGACTCTCTTTGCCATAGTTTTACACTATCTCACAACTCATTCTTAAAATTACAATTCACACTAAATACAATAACCATAATCTTTAAAATTCATATTCTGGATGGTCTCCTTGACTCTATTAATATTCCTGCAGCATTTCCTTTAGATCTGAGTGTATATCTATTTGCCTCCATCAAGTATCATCATCATCTCTATTATTATTATTATTATTATATTATGATGTATTTATTATTATATTATTTATTATTTTATTAATTTTAATATTATTATTATACTTCTCTTATTATTAATGATTTAGGGTTTTCACGGTAAGCTATTTTAGGTAGTAATATTTTATCAATATTATCTATCAATATAATAAATATCATTATCATCAAGATAAATTTTAATTTATGTTGTAATTCTCGTCTCTCTTGGATAGGTTGATGACGAGTGTTTGCAAGTTATCATGGTGAAATCTTTTTCATTGTCCTATATGGTCCTAACCATCTAAACTTTAATTTACTACCCCGGCCAACTCTACAATTATCTTTCTAAAAGAAATAAAGGCTATGTATTGATCAAATTCTCTTAAAAAATTTAGATTTTATAATATTTTCCTTTTTTTTATTTTGTCCCTTTTACATATTTACATAAGCTAGTGAGTGGTCTCCAATTTCATTTTATTAATCTAGTCTTAGATCTAGTAATCTCCGTTATAATCAAATTTTTTAGCTGAAGTTATTATCTCTGACAAGGGTAATGTTGAATCTCTCCTAACAATAAACAAGAAAGGGATTTTTCATTTTATATCTAGAATGATAAGAGGTGGTTAAGGAGTAACATAACAGGAGAGATTAGCTTCACAGTTTATTAAAGATATGCCATTATTTAAAGGAGAAGTTAAGGCAATTTGATACTTCTGTCATCCCCTTTCATAATATGATGGATTGAATTGGGATGAAATGTAAGTAGTATGATGAACCTACACTCTATCAAAACTCACAGAGCTTCTTTAAATATTCTTAGAAATGGAATTGGGTCTCCATTATCGTGTTTATATGGGTTATATATGATGGTTAATATTATGATATAATAATATAATATACTAATATATATATATATATATTATTATATATATAATTTATATAATTATATTTTATTTTTTAACCAGTGTCACAAAACACTCAGGGCAGAAGGCCTACAAGAGAGGGTTGTTTTCACGCACTCAGAGTAACAACTTAAGCAATTACCAGATTACTACGGATCGCGGCGTTTGCGTGGGGATTTTCAGTAGGAAAGGAAGATGGAGGATTCCAGACAAAAATTGGCAGGAAGAAGAGCACGCCGAACTAGCCCTGGATTTGATAACATAATACTAAAAACTCGTGGCGCATGACAGAACTAGTTCTACGGAGGCGAACGCAAAGGGGAGTAGAACTTAAAAGGATAGTATGTCGTCCTCGAGCACCTGCTGCTGCGATACCTTGAAAAAGAAAAAGAGATAAAGCACCAACATCGCGTCGCGAAGATAGATGGTCAAGTGAACTGTGAAAGTACAGAAAGTTTATAGCCTTTTGGCCTTTGACTCGATCCTGTCCAAAAGCGTGCGTGAAACCAGAGCCCCCCCAGATAGGAGAGCAGTATCCATACAAGGGCGGATGAGGCCCTTGTATAGCTGGAGTAATGAGAAGAGGAAAAAAAGTCTCGCCAGTTAAGACAGAACTGCCCCAGTTTCCTTTGCAGGCCGCCTTAGCCAACCATTGTGATGTGAGGTTTCCGAAACATTTTTTTTGTTTAAATTAAGGCCAAGGATGTTTATAATGTCCGACAGGAGAAGCACCGAGAGAACGTTTTCGAAAGAGATAAGGAAAGGTTGGAAGGTGTCTTAAGAGAGAGATTTGTAGAAGTAGAAATTAGGCTTTTCAAGAATTGAATTTCACAAGGTTCAGACGGACCC
>JABUQX010088470.1:0-25910 GCA_015478945.1 Trachelipus rathkii
TTGTCCATTAAAGATTCACTACTACTCTGCATCATCCGTCCTTCTCAATCCAACATATATCCTAATATTTAAACTCAGACACATTGTTCCAGCTGCTCACCATCTACATAACTTCACATTGTATATATTACCTCACTTACAACCATAACTACTCTGTATACTGCTGAAAGAAAAGCAATCAACTCTACACTCCATGCCAACTTTTTACACATTATCTCAAGCTCTCTTCAGATTTCGCAAGCAAAAACCAATCTTCATAGAGCAATCGCCTATTAAACTATCATTACGCTGTGCAAATCCATAAAACTAATACAATTTATTCTTCACTAAATTTCTCATTATTATTTCAATGTAGAGTATTTCGCTTCTCGTCTTCTTCCATCTAACGCACTTGTATCTTCACAAATCGTCCTTCAGTCACGTGCCTCTTTCACAACTACAGCATATACTTTCCTTAAAGCTCAATAACTAATTGTCCAATATATTTTCTACAGTTCCCTTTAATTCCTTACCCTTATAATAAGGGTACTATTACTGCCCTCCTCATCTCGGAACTATATCCATAAACGCTTATTACACACAACTTCCAAAATTCCAATCATCACCATTTCTCTATTCTTGATCATTCACTAGTAATTTTCATCTATACCTGTAGATTACCATTCTTCAATTTCTCACTCTACATTACTCTCTTTGTAAATCATCAAAATACCTATTTCCTCTTTCACCATCAAACCACACATCATTCACTATCACTCTTCATTACTGCAATATTATACTTTTCGAAGTGTTCTTTCACACTCACTCACATCCATTTCTCAGTTATGAAACCATCCTCTATTCATTATTCTAAGCAGATTCCCTTATTCCCATTCTTAATATAATTCCTTCCGCAGAAGAGCTTCCTATCCCTTGTAAGTCCATTCATTTCATTCCAACTGTTCATACTCTTTTCTCCTACGTTTATGCACCTTTTTTATTAATTTTTGCCTCTATTTAATTTACACTTTTTTTTGAAATCTCATCATTTGCTTTTAGTACCCGAACCACGTCTGTCTTTTTTACTGTTTTGGTAGAATACTTTCAACAATCACTGTTTAATTCTTAATAGTTTAGCACATCCACATTACTTCTTTTGCACTTTTAAAATTTCCTTCATTTGCTTCCAGATTTGTCGTTTCAACTTGTTAATTCAACTGATTTACTCGAGCGTTCTTACATAGTCCTTATTACTATCACTTAATTCTCACTCTTAATTTTACACTCTCTTTCGTATCACTTCCTCTCCATCTCAGCCCCACTAATCTAACATAGTCCAACCGGATTCATATCCATTTCTAAACCCTCAACTGATTTTAACATCCAAACAATTACATAACATCCTTCTTCACAACCAAATCATCATACTGTTCACTCGATTACATCTCTACACAGCACTTAGTATAACTTAGGATACCTTGTTGTTCATAAGAAAGTATTATATACACAATCATACATCTCTCTTATCAGAAATAATACTTCTACATTCCTCATACTTCTCACCCCCAACACATGCTTTTCCTCCCTTTTTGAGTCGCCTGTCTAACTATTCAGGTCCCAACACTATCAATCTGAAGCTCTACTGCACCTCTCAACATCGATTCAGATATTCCGCAAAAAATGTACTCTCTCACGTTTCCCTCAAGATGGACATACGTCACAACCACACAAACCTTGATTTTCAAACTTAAATTTTAACCATTAGAATTCTAGGACTCGCACACCAATCTCATACGCTCGTAAACAAGTGCACTCACACAATTGCAATCGCCTTCTCCCCCCTTCATTCCTTACACCACCATTTTCACCGTCCTTGTCATCTTTGTTTTTCACAGCGGAGCAACTATCAAATTTGCCTTCTAATAATCCACACTTGTCTCTCTCTTTCTTCCTCAACTTTTATTACCCTCTGAATTCCATTGTACCCGACGATTCTCTTCGCCGAAAGATAGAAGGCCGTTACGGCGATCACGACTTCTCCAGCCTTGCATTACATTCTAGCAAGAATATGTGTAGGAGCAGTCACACACCACATCCCTTAAGTCGCTTCTACGACACGCAGGACTGATGTGGGCATTCTTCTCCCGCAATTGATATGAGTTGTAAGATGTTGTAAGGTTATCTAGAAGAGGGTTGATTTGTGGATATGCTTATGAATGTGATAAACGTGGTCAAAGTAATATGATTTGTCCTGTGTAAGTGTGTAAAGGAATATGAAGCAAAAGAGAAAGGCGACCATTAAAATGCGAGGTAATTTCAAGAAGCGGAAGATAGACAAAAGTCGAAATAAAAGCCCTCAGCCTTACCTCCCCCTCTGTGACCAATTAATTAGTAGAATCGTCGAGTAGTAAAATCCACCTAGATTACGGGACCGCTGATGGGGTGGATCTCACTAGGTAACGTCAGTGTAGGTCATCACCGGCCCAGGTGCCTACAAATACCCATCCAAAACCCTGCATTCTCTCGTATCAGCACTTTTCTGCGTCTGCCAAACATTTCTCTCCTGCAGATTCCTACTGACTCTAATCACTTTTTCTTCTTCCAGCCGGTCGGTTCCAACACTCAATTAAGCATCCGCTTAACCAATCGCTATCATTCATCCTATTTCACATGGCAACCCTATCTCAACATACTTTATTTATCTTCTTACCCCTTTCTCACCACACAACCCTCTAATACGTCATTCCTCATTTTTATCAATTCTGTCTCACTACCCTAGACGCCTAAGATTGTCCCATCCTGACCATTTGAATTAGTCTATCTTCTTACCAGACCATATGTCTCACTACAACATAACACGGTAACACTAATATGCAAGACCTAGGCATCCAGACTTAGTCTTTCACACCAACGATTTAAATGACGCCACGTTCAGCCATTTCACAACTTTTCCTATAATTGCATATCCGTTCCATTCTATCCAACATATACCTAAATAGTTTAAACTTAGACACTTGGTTCAGCGCTACCATTAATATTCCACTGGAGTGTCCTCAACTACACAACCTAACCTTACTCTATTAGCTACGTTTATTTACAAACCCGTCCTTTTCAACACTCCAAAATTTTCTACCAATCCTCTCAAACTCTTTTCAGACTTTCGCCACCAATGCAATCCAATCCGCATATAATGAGGTTAGGGCACCCTCACTGATCTCATTCCTACATTGCTATAACCATTTCCTGCACCACTGCTAAATCTTCAAACCCATCCATATACAAATTGAATAACAGAAACATAAAACAACCCTGTCTCACTCAGCTATTTTAATATTAAAACACCTTTGACATTTATTCTTACACACCTCACTTCATTGCTGCTCTTCATTTTGATGAACGCCTACACCAACAGCATATAGTCACTACACTGCCATAGAGCTTTCCCTATTAACCCTATATACGCCTGTTGCAATCTGTTAGACTAAGATGTTAATACTACAACACGCCAAATACTCAAATCCCATATTTGTTTTCAATGTGATTTGATGCACATCCTCTTGCAATTCTAAACGCGCCTTGTTCTTCACCAATAATCTTCAGTCACCGACCCTCTTCGACCAAACCAGCATTATATTTCCCCTAACATCCTCATAAACTAATTCCCTATACTTTTCTACAGTTCCTTATCTCCTACTGTAAAGGGTACTATATACTCCAATCCCTCAGAACTATAATGCCTCCATAAACGCTTTATTAAACAACTTCCAAATAAATAATCACGATCTCGCTCGTTCTATTTCACAGTAGTTCATCTTACCTGCGATTATCCATTCTCTAAACTTTCCTACTCTACACTTACCTCGCTCTTATATAACTATATATATATATAATAAATATAAATAATATATATAATATATTATATATATAATTCTATATATATTTATAATTATATAAAAATATATATATATATAATTATATAATAATATTATATATATTATTTAATATATATTAATTATTATATATATAATTATATCTTATATATTATAGTATATCTAATATATATATAAATAATAATTATATATATTATATATATAAATATAAGATATATATATATATATATATATATAAAAATATTAAAAAAATAAAACTTATATATTATATTATATATATATTATAATAATAAATATATATATTATATTATAATATATAAATATATATATATATATATATATATATTAATTAAGATAATTATATATAGTATATATATACATATTATAGATATATAATATTTACATATAATATTATATATATATTTATATATATATATATATATAATATAATACTATTATAAATATATTAATATATTATATATTATATTATATATCTTAATATTAATATTATAATATAATTATATATATATATATTAATTATATATATAATATAGATTCTATTATATATATATATTATATATATATATATTATAATTATATATATATATATATATAATAATCGGGTATTAGGGATTTGGGTGATAGGTTTTAGTAAGGAGGAGGATTAATGGGTGATGAAAAAATGAAGAATGGTAATTATAGGATGAAATTACGGTGAAATGATCAAGAAAGCGATTATGGTATGATGGGATGAGTTGTGTAATAAGGTCGTTATAGAGGGTAAGTTCCAAGGATTGAGGAGCGGTAAAGACCTATATAGGTAGAAAGAGAAGTAGAATTATAGGGATAAGTTTCTGAGTTGCTAGGAGATATGCTGGTATTCTTGTAGAGTGTCGAGTGACTGAAGGCTGATTGGTGAAGAAAAGGTGGTAGGAGTGTAGAGGATTGGTGGATCAAATCTTTACTGAAACAATGATGAGAAGAATGAGGGACGAATGACTAATTGTATTAGGTTATGATTTGGCAAGGGTATGATCAGAGTTATAGGGAAGCGTTATGGCAGGTGTTAGTGTATTATGTGTTGTGGTAGGTTCTGATATGGAATCAAAGTATGTAGACGAATAGTGAAGCGTGTGTGAAGAATAATGTGTCATGGTGATGGTTAGATTATATCGGAGTTAAGACAGGGTTGTTATTTCCTTGGTTTCAATTGTATATGCATCGGGTATGCAAGAATGAGGTGGGGATGCAAAGAAATGGTTTAGATGGTGATGAGTTGAGTGAAGGTGGCCTACCTATTAATATGCGGAGATTGTTTGTGTGCGAATCTGAAGAGAGTTTGAGAGGATGTAGAGAATTTGAGATTTTAATGAGTTAAATTTCACTAAACGTGATAAAAGTAATTATGGTGTGGTGAGGACACTGCTCAGTGTGAGTTATGTTAGATGTGGCAGCTGACAAGTGTCTGATAAATTTAGGGTGATATGTTGGCTGCAGAAGGGAACGGCGTAACGAGAGTGTAGTAGGAAGAGTTGTGAATGCAGGAGGTGGCTGTGCAATTAAATCTTTAATGAATGCCAAGGGACTACGTTTTAGTGTGCTAGGTCTTACATGAGGGTATGTTGTTACCTGTGTTATGTTATGGTAGTGAGAACTATGGCTGGAAGAAAGTATAGAATATAAGTTCTAATGTTCAGATGGTACATCTAGGGGTGTGCTAGGTGTGAGAAAGAATTGATAAAATGAGAAATGACGTATTAGAGAGTTGTGTGCGTGAAGAAGGAAATGGAGAATAAATGAAAGTATGTTGAGATGGTTGGTCATGTGGAAGAGATATGCGGTTGGATGAGCGGATGTATAGCGTGCTTGAAATAAGTCGGTTGGGAGACTGAAGAGAAAGTGGATTGAATCGGGAAAGGAATTAGTTTAGCCGTGGCGAGAAAGGTACAAAATAGGAGTGGATAACAGGGTTTTGGGAGGGGATGAGTGTGGGCTTTGCCCAGGGGATGAGCCACACATTGGCGAGATACCAAAGTGAGGGTCCGTTACGGTCTGAAGCCTTAAGTGTTCATTTTTCTGACTGCGAAGAGTTCTTACTAAAGGATATGGTGGCAGGGGGGGTCATTATCCAGTTGGAGCTCAGCTATGATGATCCATCCCCTTTCCTTTTGTTCGTTCATAGTTCGTTATCTTTATTTTGTCCTGTTCTCACAAGAAGAAAGTATTAGAGTCAATAATAATATTATATTTAATATATATATATATATTTATGATGCTATATTGCTATTATTAATAGAGTATATATAATATTTATATATTATATATATATTAAATATATAATGTGAAAAACAAAAGTTGAAAGATGTTATCATAGGTTTCCCTTTTCAGATGCCAATTTCAATAGATATGTTCTAACTGAAGAAGAACTTATTACGCTGATGGTTGTGGTTGTGGTTCGAGAACAATGTTATAATTTTGTATAAAAGAGACAAGCACAGTAAGAATTGTTTAGTGCTCTGTTTTAGATTAAAAAGTAAAACCCTGGGGATATATAATTAATATATATTTTTTTTTTTGAACATTTGCCATTTAAATATTTATTTAATTCATTTATAAAATAATATTTTTAATGTTATTTTAATCAAGCTTCGATTCTTAAGATATAATTTTATCAGTTCACTTAATAGTTACAAAATACACTTACAAAGCTTCAGTACGATTACGTTTTTAATTAATACAACATTAATCCTCATTTTAATCGGTCTTGCTGTATATGGTATATTGTACCAATAATACTTATATAGTATTGAGAATACTAAGTTCATTCTGAGTAGTAAATATTAGTAGTAAGGATTTTTAATGATCTCTCATCTTTCAGGAAAAGTTTAAGGATATTACGTAAGTGTTTAGAAAACATTATGAAAATGGATATTTCCCGACTACCACCTATAAATCATCCATTACGTAAAGAACTTTCCTTGCAGGATCTCATGCAAGTAAGTAATTATATTTGTGTAGCGAAACTTTTTGATGTAATTAGATTTTTCTTTTTCTTTATTTTACTCTGACCTCAGATTGTATATGAAGTGAGCAGTAAAACTTGAGGCAAAAGTTAATGTCATCCAGTTCTTATTATTATTTTGTTTTTCTTTTTTCTTTTTTGTAATTTTCTTTAAATGGAATGGAAATTTTAAACTGTATTGGTACCATAGATATTTCGGGGTAAATTCAGATCAGGATTGTACTAGTTTTATTCATTACTCATACTTTGATGATAAATACTATAAAATGTTATTTAATAAAAAAGATGTTTAAAGATTATAAAAAAAGTAAAAATTTCTTCTAGAAAGAAAAGGGGGAAGAAAAGAGTAGCAAAGTCATTTATTTATAGTTATAGCAATATGCAACCATTTAAAAACTAAAATTTATAACTAAAGAAATGTAAGAAAAAAATCAACGTTTTTTCCCTCTATCTTTTGTCAAAGGTCAGTGCTGAGGTGGAATCAAGATTCGAATCGCCCAATAACAAGGAAGGGAGTCATAGCACCTCTGACATTACTACTCTTGATCTCCAACTCAAACATCTTACCCAAAAAATCCATCAGTCAACTCAGGCTCACTCGGAAACTCAGCTTAATGAAGGAGATTCACCCAGTAGGCGCTCAGATACTTATGTTCAGCTGTATTCACAGAGTCCCAGTCAAAATCAGAGCAAAATGCAAAATTTTGTGTAAGTTTGTAGAGTATCTGTTACTAATAGAATTGCTTAATTTTTGTAGTATAATGCAAAATGCACCAAATTATATATGCAGCCTTCCTCGTATTGAAGTAATTTGTTCTTTTTTTAGGGAATTTTTATCGAGTATTCCTTCAACAATTAGGGCAAGCTTTCGCCGTCGTCAGTCAGAGCAAAGAACTGCTTTTCGATCAATATATTCTTCTGAAGGAAGCTGAAAGTAGTTGAAGGTCTCTTTGTTGGTAGCAAAGAGTGGTATTTCTTTGTAATATTTTGGCATCATTTCTTCACACTTTTGAGAAGAAAGAACGCAGCGTTATAAGAATTTGTTCAGTTGATTGTTTTTGATTTTATTACATACAATGAAAAGGTTGTCTTTGGAGGTATCTGAAATAATAATTTATTTATTTTACTGGTTTAAGGCAAAGAATATCCTACTTGATGACCCTTTATTTCGCAATATGGGGCAATATTAATTTGTGGGATTGTTGATTATTAGCAGTTTGAAGCCATAAAGAAAATTTTTTACATACTTTTTAATTCTTGCCATTGTGTTTACCTCAGGTCATAACGATTATTTCTGTCTTGAGCAACTGTTCATGTTCAAAATACTTGTAAAATTAGTAAATTTCTAAAATTCTATATTTAAACTTTATACGGTAAATACCAATTTTTATATCTTTTATCAATAGGTTTGTTTAATGTGGAGTTATGCTAGTTTTTTCCTATTTGTACGATGCCACGAACCCAAAGTTAAGATTTTGAAAATAGATAGCCTACAATTGGTAGCATTGAAGAAACCGTTGGAACTTCAATTTGGTAATGTAGGTAGAGTAGTTTTTTAATCTTTAGTGGTATCGCAATACGAAAACTTTCCCAAAGGGTATCTAAAAACTGATGGATCTTCAAAATTTTGTATTGTAAGATTTATTAACTTCCGTTAATTCATAAATTTGCTTCTGGTAAGTTTATTTAATTTTATTTTAATTTTCAAAATGGGTGGTACTTTAATTTTCAAAGGAACAGAACTCAAAGCAATTTTCTTTTTAAAATTGTTTTAGTAGTATACTAATTTTTATTTTTAAAAAATTCCACAAAAATATTTTCATTCTTAGAATTTTGATCTGTAGGAAGTGGAAAAATAATTAAAAGTTCATCTAAAAAAAAAAAAAAAAAATTTTGAAACATTTTTTCCTATTAATCAGATTTTTTAAAGTTTGAATATGCACTTTTCCTGCAGATACTCTTTATTTGGTGCTTGAAGTGTTCGTGGCACAGTAATAGTTTTTATTTTAATAGAAAATAACATTGTCTTTCCGAGATGTACCTGTTCGAGTATTTGTAAAAAGAAAAAAAAAACATTTTACAATTTTATAAATTATTATTGTTGAATTAATTTTGTGATATTTGGGGCAATCATAAAAAAAAAAACTTGCGTAGCCTTGTATTTAAAGATGGAAAATTTTTAATATTACATAAAATGCTGATCATTGTTATTTATTGTTTAAAAAATTATATACATTATTATAATAATAATAAATCATTTTAAAATACAATTTTTATTTCCCTCTGATATGATTTTCTCTTTTAAAGATTTTAAAAAACACTTCCAAGATATTAAAAGTTTTATCTAGGACACATTATTGACCTTCCTCCATCAATTGGTAGAGTTGATCCAGTAATAAATGAGGCTTTATCAGATGCCAGAAAAACAACAGCTGAAGCCACTTCGTGGGTTTCACCGACGCGCCCTAATGCATGTGTTGTTTTCCCATGCTCTAAAAACTGAAAAAAAAAAAAAATTCATGTAGCCAAAAATATATAGCATGTGGGGCTAAACCATACGTGCAGTGAAAATGAAATTATTTTAGACTTGTATAAAATATTTTAATACCACAGTTTAGTTAATTTAAGGTGTTACAAATAATATCTACTGGTTCAATATAACAATCCATAACTCGATATTATCCTCTCAAAGGTATAAGAAGGATGATTGGATTTGATCCACTTTAGCTATGAGCCCTTCATATATTAATACCAACATCAATATTCTCTTCTAGATTTAATACATCATATTAACGGTCATTTACAATTGCATTCTAAAAGTTACAGTAATGACATCTCTCCTTATTTGAAATAACTTTTATAAAAACTTGTTCCAAAATTCAGGGATGCAGACTACAGAAATGAATTACCCCCTTGATTACCTAACTAAGATTTTCATTTACTACTATTTTTTGTGCGTAAGCTTTTATGCATCCGATTACTCGCTCACACTTTAAATTATAAAGAAATTTGAATAACCAATGGCTTTAGACACCCACCTAATTCAAGTTTCTACCTGCTAAAACTTTCATCTGATAACTTTAAAAAAAGGTAAATTAACCATCTTCATAAGTAAAATGATCATACTATATTGTTTAAACGTTCAAGAGCTAAAATTGTAATAGCCGTTGTAAATTTTAAATAATTTTGATTATAGATTACGAAAGGATTGCTTAAAAAATTATTACAATTACAGAAAAAATATCATAGAAAGACGATTAAAAAAAATTATCCTATACTTTTATATTTTTGGTTCGAAAGAAAATAATGCCCCCATTTTAATTTTTTCCTTTAACACTCAATTTTTCAAAGCTTTCCCTATTTGTGGATACATAGAGAAAGTTCCTTCACGGCATTATGATCAAACAGTTGAAACAATAACCATACCCTTTTTTTTTTTAACTTATGGAAATTACTAAAAATTAAAATTATACTTAGTTTTAAACCTGCAATAAGGTGAAGTAGTTTATCATTATTATTTTTTTGTTTTATTTTTTTGTAACCTTTTTTTTTTCTTTTAGTAAACTGTTCTTAAGGTTGCAAACAACTGTCTACTTATCAACTTGTAAAGATAAAATACAATTTTGCTAAGCAGACTGCATATCTTATGTAACTATGGTATTAGTAATTAAAGTAATATTGTTAGATCTTAAAAAATTACGAAAATATACAAATCTAGGAAGAGCACATTTTAAAATTTATTTTTATTCCCGTTCATGCATTAAATATATGCCAAGTAGATACGAAATAAAAAGTATTAGGTGGGTAATTGACCTTTACATGCATTAATTCTTCCTTTTGTTTCGTGGTATTTAATTACATATTTGATATATATTATTTTTTTTTTTTTTAAATGTGTACTTTAAGCTATTCAAATAAAACTTACATATATATTAAGATATCAGAGTTGATAAATACTTACCTTAGAAACTGATAATTCCTATGAAATTTTAACAGAATTCAAACTACCGTATAACTTAAGAAAGAAGTGGTCTACAAATTACAACCGCTGACTTTAAATTGACAATTATTATAAGCTGAAATAGTAATTTCCATTTCCTAAGAAGTTATATATTACAATACCTTTTTATACGCCTCATCATTCATTCCTGCCCTTTTGTGAACTTCTGTAACAATTACACCTGGATTTACTGCATTAACCCGAACACCCTCTGATGCAACTTCTAAGGCTAGTGTTCTCGTCAATTGATCCATGGCTGCTTTACTCATGTTATAGGCTACGACCCCGGGAAACTGAATAAAAAAAAAAAATCTTAAAGCATGTGATAATATTTAAAAAGTAGTAACATTTACAAACTACAAAGTAATTTCGTATTAACTAATCCACACTTACTGCGCGCAATCCAGTAACGGAAGATATGTTAACAATATTTCCTTTAGTCTTTAAAAGATGAGGAAGGCACAATTTTGACATAAGAAAAGGAGAGCGCGCATTAATTAGCATTTGTCTATCATATTCTTCCATTGTAATAGACAGCACACTTCCATTTACGATAACACCTGTCAAAATGAAATAAAATATAAGTTAATTAGAATTTATAGTTTCCATAATGCGTTTTCTATTAGATTTATTTACAAATACATTATGCTAGTTAAAATAAAAAGTATTTCGATAACTGCTATTTATCACGCTACTTTAATAAAAACATGCTGATTTTTTTTTTTTTTTTTTACCAAGGAAAAAATTTGAAGCCCCATTTAGTATGGGTATCAATTTTACTTTGGGATTTGATGTCTGAATCCATAAAACTTAAATTTTGGAATGAGCATAATTTAATGTTCATCCGATTTACATAAAACAAAAAAACATTTTGAGCTCTAAATAGCCTTTTTCTGTCACTATCCGTTTGTTTTCTATTGGTATTTTGATGCATCCAACATTTTTGAGACCCAGTCATACATCCTTTGATTTGAAAATTGAATACAAAGACGAGTCTGTTATCTAAAAAAAATTCAAAGACGGATATTTTGATATCTGCCATCATTTCACAAATGGGTAAATTTTTTTGGGGGCAAAAGTGAAAATTTGCTTTAATTTTTATCTTTTCATCCAATCAATATAAAATTTTCAGGGCATATTGGTTTGGGCGAGATAACCATATTTTTTTTTGAATACCCAATCGTTTTGCCACTGGGCAATTAAATGCAGAAAATTACCCAATTTAACCATCTAATTAAAATTATTACATTACAATTTTTTATCCTAATAATTTTGCTCTTCTGATCAACAACATATGTCATAATGGTAATTATTCAAGCAAAAAACAAAAATAATATTTTCAAGCAAAAAATAAAAATAATATATTCAAATTTTTTAAAAGCTACTGATAATGCGTGTACTATAAATATTAAAATAAAAAAAAAATAATTTAAATTTGCCTATTAATTAAAATTACTAAAATAATAGGAACGTGACTGAAGCAAAAATCAGTTAATTTATAATGTGCAAAAGCAAATATTGGTGTCCAAGCAGTGTGAAAGTTATAAATAAATAAAAAGAAAAATATTAATTTAATTTAAATAGCAAAAAAAAAAAAAAAAAAAAAGAATTAATATGTATAGAAAATTTACAACTAAAACCATAAATAACACTTTATAAAGTAAAATAAGTACATAGATATATTATAAAAATTAATGAATTACTTTGATTTATTATTTCAGGGACATTCAGGCAAAGGTCAGTCTGCAAAAGTAAAATAAGAAAATTTTATTTTTCTCATTAGGTTGGAACATTACTTTTGTCCCAAGGAAAATATAAATTCAAGACAAAATTTATGCTCTTAATTTTTAAATACACAAAAGATAATAATAAATAAAGTTTATTTATCTGTATTCTTTTTTTTTTTACACCCATAAATATATCGTCATTTTACACCTATACATGAAGATTTAATATGTCACGAATGTTTGTATTTACCTATATTTATTTATAAAATCATTGAATCTTAAACCTTAATTCAATTAAATCATTGTTAATTATACTAAGTATAATCTGGTCAGATAACTTTGTTTCCATTTGAGTCAATAACTACCTTATAATCCACATTAAAAACTGTCACATCTGACAACGTCATGACACTTTCTCTTCTGACTTCTTCCCTATTAGCTATCCATTTGTCACTTTCTATAGTGATACCTAATTTAAGAATAAGGTCTTTATAAAGTTTAAAATCAATTTACAAAATTATAAACTTTTTTAAAGGATTCTTTTAAATCTTCTTAAGGTAATCTGTCTAAAGACTTTCCAAAATACAAAACCAAGGTTTTACTAAATCTTTAAAAAAAAAGCTTTTTGACATCAAGCAATCAAAAATCATTTTAAAAATGTTAAAATATATATCAAAAAAATATATCTTAATCACTCTGTTAAATAGGGCCATAACTTGTAGTTATGTAAATTGTCTTGTTATTTGTGTGTGATCGTCGTGTTCTTACTTTTGTTCTCACTTTTGCTTGTTTGTGTAAGTGTGGATGTTGAGTTGTGTTGAGTTGCTTTATTCTGACAATGTAATCATGCCATGAAATTCCAAATTGCTTTTTGTTGATTCGAATACTAAATATTGTTCTTTAAAAGAGAAACCTTTGCCTAAAACATTAAAAAATTTAAGTAATTGAAGTTTTACTTGTGTGACGCAACTTCTCAGCAATGTTTCAATTGTTTTAAGTTATTTTTGAAAGAAATATGTTCTACAAAATATTTAGGGTTTAAAATCTCTCTCTCTCTCGTCTCTCTCTCTCCTTCTCCTCTCTCTCCCCTTATCTCGTCTCTCTCTTCTCTCTCTCGGTCTTCTCTCTCTCTCTCTCTCTCGTCTCTCTCTTCTCTCTCTCGTTTATATATATGTATAATATAATATAGTATATATATGATATATAATATATTGATATATTATAATATATATAAATATTATATAATAAAATATAATATATATATGAATAAGATACTATATATATATGGCAAAAAATCCAGATTTTTATCAGGACTCAATTTTGGAAGAATTGACGACTCGAGTCGTCGAGCCGTTATATGGTGAGTACGCATATAATTTAATCTAACAGAATTAACAAAACTTATAACCTGGACTTAGAGGCCGTGTAAGGTATCTTAAGTTTACTTACACGGCCTCTAAGACCAGGTTAGGATAAGTTTTGTTAATTCTGTTATATTAAGTTACACGGCTATTGTATTATTTCAATCTTGTCGTTTACAGAGATACTTAATATATTAAATACATAAAGTAATTAAAAAATAAAAATGAAATAAAGCACATTCTATGACATCTTTAATAGCGAGAAAATAATTAATAACTAAACACAATTCGTAAAAAAATCATAAAATATTTAATAAAATTTTTTTAAAAAAGTAAAGAATAAAACATTTAATTAGCTCCACACCATAAGTAATTATATAAATAGCGCCATGATTGAGTCAATCTTCTCATGCAGTCAGGATATAGCATTGACTGGATCGGCTAGGAGTCATCAGAATGATGAGAAAAACAAAGACCATGAAAAGGATCATGAATACTATATATAATATAATATATATATTATATATATATATAAATGTATAGTATAATAAATATATATATATATATATATATATAATATAATATATATAATATATAGTAATATTATTATATATAATATATATATATTATCTTCCGTTTTGAGGAGACAAGAAATATATCGATTGTCATATCGATTTTTTCGAGTCATATGGGTCCCTAAAAATAATAAAGAATAATGTTGCACCAAAATGTTGAGTCGGATGCAACAAATAGACGTAAGGAATGTATAATCAAACACAAGGATTCGCCTACGAGCATCACTTCAGTCAAAGAGGACCATAAGACTGATCAAATGTTCGATAATAATATAAAAATAATATATAAAATAAATATAGAACAATTGTAAAAATATAATAATGAATAATAATAATATATAAAAATAATAATAATAATAATAATAATAATAATAATAATAATAATAATAATAATAATAATAATAATAATAATAATAATAATAATAATAATAATAATAATAATAATAATAATAATAATAATAAGCTATTTATAAGAAAGAAAAATTTGCACATAGAGGCCCCATAGAAAATGGATTTTTGGGTACATAAAAATATAAAAAGATTTTACTAATAAAATAATTTCACTATATAAAAAATGCATTTGATTCACACTTTAACAATTTCATTCACAAATTATATTTAAATTGAAATATTTAATTAACTAAAGAAAACACATCATGTCAGCCCTCCATACTTTACAAACAATTGAAATGCACTGGGAAAGCACGTTAGGAGAAGATAACACCATAAAAAAGAATAGAAGCTTCACTTGAATAGAAAATTCACTTGAGTAGAGAATTCACTTGAGCTGAGGAGCGGGAGAACACAACCGAGATGTACGGCGTTGAGCGAACGAGTGAGTCAACTTTCAGCGTTTTCCGTTATTTATACTGCGACCGACAACGGAAAAGCGGTTTCCACAGCCTTTATACATAAGCAGAGATTTATGCAACAGAAAAGGTTTTTGAAGGAAGGTAGCGTAAATGCTAAAACAAGGCTGTGCATATCAGGCATCTATATATAGGCCGGTCTCTAGGTTAGATGACAGAAAAGTTACCATAAGGTAGATTATCCTGCGAAGCTTATCATTGTTGAGTAGGCGGTCGTCTCGGCTCCCGTGGATCGCGGGTGGGACTTCTCCCCCCTCTGTCCCCCATCGGTTCGAGCCCCTAAAAATTGAAATAACGAATAATATATCAAGAAATCTATATATATTATATTATATATATATATATATATATATAATATAGTATATATATATATATATAATTTATATATAATATATATATAGTATATAGTATAGTATATATATATTATGAAATTCAATTACCGTAACAATTTATATAATGTTTTTAAAGAATAACTGTCAGGAGTTATCAATTAAAGATCGGATCAGCTTCATCGAACTGGATCATCTTTTTAGCGAGAAATAATGTTCAGTATTAATTCGGTCTTTATAAAGTTAACCCATTTATTTTAAATGTTAATCCACTCTCTTTTCCTCCAATATTTTTCCTAAATATTTTCGGAAAATTAATAATTTTTAACACTTCAAAAGCTATACATTAATCTACGGCAATAAGGAGCCAATAATCTTATTGAATAATGAGAAAGAGTCGATATGTAAATGAATATTTCTTGTCTCCTCAATAACGGAAAAGAACAATATATGTATATATATATATCTATTCATAATATATATTATATATATATATATATATATATTTATATATATATATATATATATATAATAGTATATAATATTATATATAAATATATATATAATATATATATATATATAATATTATAAATATATATATATATATATATATATATATATATTATAATTATATATATAGTAATATCATATTATATAATATATTTATATAATATAATACTAATAATATATATAGTATAGTATTATATATATATATAATATATATATATCTATATATATAAAGTATATATATATATAAATAGTAGTATATATATAATATGTTATATAATATATATATATATTATATATTATATAAGATATATATATATATGATAATATAATATATAATATATATATATATTATATATATATTATATATATATTATATATATAGATATATTATATATATAATATATTATAGTATATATATATATATATATATATACTTGCTTATGCTTATCTTCATCTACTTCCTATCCTCAGATTGCGGATGAGGTGCGTATCTTACGCTGGAACAGAGAAGTAATAGAAGAACATGACGCAAGTCAAAAAGAAAGCCTCCCCTTTACCATTCATTACTTTATACCCTTAAGTGAGAACTTGTCGCAATAAAAATAAATGCACTCTATTTTTTCACGAGGCTGCAATGGGCTCTCACTGTGGTATCTCGTCAATGTGGGGTTCATTCTCTGGGCCAAAGCCCACAACCATACCCCCCTCACAAATCCCCGCCATTTACTCCTGCCATGCACCTTTCTTCTCGCCTCTGCTAAACTCACATTCCTCTCCTTCAGACATTCTTTTACTGACTCAACCTCACCACTTTTTCTTCGGTCTCTGTCGGTCGATTGATTGGCATCACACTCACCACTATACATCGCGATTAACCAACCGACTTCATTCCATCCTTGCTCAATAATGTATCCAAACCATTAATGTAGCTTTCATTTATTTTTTCATTTACTCCTTTCTTCACACCACACATCTCCCTAATGCGTTTATTCATAATTTTATCAATTCTTCTCACACCTAATATATATATATATATATAAATACCGGTGTCAATAGTAATGTATGTATGTACAGGCATATAAATGCAATATGTGTGTATGTTTACAAAATTATGTACGTACGTATGTATGTATGTTAATGTATGTATGTATGTATGTATGTATGTATGTATGTATGTAGAGTTGCAGGAAAAATTGGGGAAGTAAGTGAGTGTAATGCTATGTATGTATGTATGTATGTATGTATGTCTAAACATGCCTTAAAACTAATACTTTATCACACAATTTATGTTCCTTTTATTCCTTAAGGCCAATTCAAACCATTTGTTTAAATGAAGCGCCTCGAACACAATAGTTTGGACATTTTATGTGATAAATGTAAGAATGATTCTATCTGCTTTAAAGAAGCTCAGATGCAGCTTCTCAAGTCAAGTTTCAACATGTTTAAAAGGACTGTGACAAGAAAGCAAGAATTTCAAAGAGGAAAATAGTAAAGAAAATAATAATTTTTATTATGGTTCTTTAATATTATATATATATATATTATATATATTAACTTAGTATATATATATTATTATATATAGTAATATATATAATATATAATATATATATATAATATATATATATATATATATCATATATAAGATATATATAATATATATATTATATAATTATAATTATAGAAATAATATAATATTATATATATATATATTTTTTTATATAATATATATATAATATATATATATTATATATATATAATATATAATATAGTATATATAGATAATTAATATATATATATATATATATAGTATATAATATATAAATATAATTATATATATATATATTATATATGTATATATAATATATATATATATATATATAATATATATATATATATTTATATATATATATATATTATAATATATATATATATATATATATATATATATAATATATATATGAATCCAGAAGTGGTTCTGCTGTCCGTGGCTGGAACTAGGAAGAAGATAGATGTTTCCAAGATCAATCATATATCGAAGAAGCAGGGATGTTGCGCTCCAAAGAACCACGCCCTTCCTCACCTTCGGCATAATAGGTAAGGCACCCTCCACTCTCTTTCATTCTCATAATCCTAGCACCTTCTCCTGCAATCCCACCTCTAATTCTTTCATAACCCCATCCACATACAAATTGAATAACCAAAGAAGACATAACTATCCCTGCTTCACTCCGCTTAATATTAATCACTCACTTTCAACTCCATTTTATTTCATTTATTCTTACAGCGCTTCACTATCGTCATACATACTTATGATTCTATTCAGAAACCAACCAACAACACCATATATCACTAGTCCCTGCTTTAGAGCTTCCCTATCAATTCTTTCATACGCCTGTTGCAAATCTATAGATCCTAAACACAATTTATTCTTCTTCTCTCTCATTTTTACAATCATTTGTTTTCAATGGTAAAAAATTGTGACCATCACACATCCTTTAACCTACTTCTAAACGCACTTTTGCTGCTTCAACAATCAGTCCCCTTCAGTCCCAGCGACGTGTCCCTCTTTCGACCAACACAAAATATCAGCATATATCTTCCTTACAACCTCAATAAACTAAATTCCCCTATAATTTCAACAGATTTACCCTTATCCCCTTACCCTTTGTAACGTACTATTTATTGCTCTCCCTAATTCACTCGGAAACTATAGGCCCCGTCCATAAACGCTTTGTTACGTCAACTTCCTAAATCAAACTCAAAAAACCATGCTGCGCCTCCGTTTCATTGATCAATCACCAGTAATTCATCTATACTGCAAAATTTACCATCCTTCAACTTTTTCACTCTACCCATTACCTCCTCTTAACTAATGACCTCACCCCCAAAATACCTATTTCTTCCTGCCCCCATCAAAACTCACACACATTCAACGATCACTCTCTTCATTACGACCAATGTTATGCAGATTTTCGAAGTGTTCCTCCATCACTCTCTTCACATTCATTCCCATCAGTTACGAAAGCAAATTCAATCCCCTATTTATTATTCTAACAGATCCCCTTTAAATCTCACATTCTTAATCTTTCGCGCTTCCCCTTCAGAAGAGCTTGTCTGTTTCCCTTGTACAGCCTCCTTCCAAACTGATCTCTTACCTTTTACCTCTGCTTTCCTCCTACGAATTGCACTTTTTAGTTTTATAATTTTTTCCTCCTTATCGATAATTCTTTATCTTTCTTTTGAATCCCCCCTCCCCCCACATATATATATATAACATTCAATACGCTTCTTTTAACTTAAACCACTTGCATCACCTCTTCATTCACCATTTGCTGTTATAATTTCTACTCTACTTTAGCAACATCTACATGCTTACTTTTGCATTACTAAGCAACCGCTTTCTCATCTTGCTTCCAGATTTCTTAAGTTTCAACTTGTTCACTTATTCCAAATCGAATTTATTTGCAACGCTCTTAAATACTTATCCTTAGCCTACAACTTGTCATTTTAACTTTCTCACCAAATTCTGCCCACATTCCTTGTCTTATCACCTTGCCTCTTCATCAACCCCACTAACTAATTTTACGATAATAACAATAACAGAAATCAATCACCTTCCTACCATTCTCATTTTTCCTCCCGACACCCGTGCCCAAAGCCACCTATCATGACCATCCCCGTGTTGATTGCACCTGTTGTATCGTGGTATTCCAATCCATTCAGGTGCATTCCAACAGCCATACCGATCATTTGAAGCTCTTATACACATCCATTCAAAAATATTATTCAATATTAATCCCAGAAATATTCGCCTCTTCTCGTCAGCATTACCTCAGTGACCATATGTCAAGAACCAAACATACCTTGACCTTTAACTATTTAACTCATTAGAATCTAGTGCTCACACAAACAAATATACCATAGCTCTACTACTCAGGTAATTTATAAGTGAATTATTAGAGATTATGTGTAATAACACTGCTGCAGAAACTTATATAATTAAGATATTCTAGAAAATTTCCTTTATTTTCCCGGCAGTTCTGTTTTACATTCAGTAGCCCACAATGAAGGATTCGAGCTCCATAACTTGAGATAGAAACCATGTTGTTAAAGCGAGTCGAAAAGACTCGCCTTAACCCACTTGACCCCAAGCGTGATTCTCTTCTCTACTTCTCGTCTTTCTCTCCTCTCTTCTCTTTTCTCTCTCCTTCTCCTCTCTTCTCTCTTCTCTCCTCTCTCTCTCCTCTCTAATCCCATAATATATATATATTATATATAGAGTACCGAAGTACCCATATATATACTATAGTAATTAATATAATTTATTATAATATATGTATAGTATTATGTATATATATATATATACTATATTATATTATAATAGTTATAATATATAGATATATTATCATATATATATATATAAAATATATATATATATATATATATAAGTATATTAATATAATATATATATATATATATATTATATATATATTACTATAATATTAATAAATTGTAAATGAATAAAATTTAAATAAAGATCAATATACCGGAATGACTAACGGTAAAGTTCTCTCAGGGGTAAGCATGTGTCCATACCATCTTAGTACCATTTGATTTACTCTTTCGCAATCAAACATTTCTCCTATATAATATAGAAATAATATAGTATATTATATATATATATATATATATATATATATATATATATATAGTATATCAGTATATATAATAGCTAATATATAATATATATTATATACTAATATATCATATAATAATATATTATATAATAATATATAATATAGTAAATATTAAATAATTAAATATTAATATTTATATATATATATATATATAATATTATATATATATATTTATATAATATATATTATATATATATTAATTATGCGCAAGAGATAAAGTTGATTCATGGAAAAATAGGGAAGTTTTAAATTTAAAATTTCAATCCAAACAAATCTCATTCCAAATTCAATTTTATTCTATTTTTCTTTTGTAAATTCATTTCTAACGAGTATTATATTATTATTTAATATTATATTATTAGTATTATTATTATTATTATTATTATTAATATTTTATTATTATATTATTATTATTATTATATTTATTATTAATTATTGATTTATTATAGTATTTTATTATTATTTATTATATATTTATTATTATTTATTAATTATTTATGTATTATGTATATATATTATATTATTATTTTCGTCCGCCGTCGTTGTTCCTCTTCTGTCTTGTTCTTCGGATTGGACATTTAAAGATAATTAAAATAAAAAAGAAACGAGAATGAACGATAGATTAAATAGAGGTCCAAAAACCAAAGAGTAAAAAGGAAATAAGATAAATCAATTAAAGACGAAATGGAACTTCGTTGTTCTTCTTGCTTTAATCAAGGAAGCTGCCTTTGCGAAAAAACCTTTTAAGTAAACAATTTCGATAGATAAACACATGATCAAAAAAATAAAACTTTGATGCTCTCTCTCCTCTCTCTCTCTCTCCTCCTTCCTCTCTCCTCTCATCTTCTCTCTCTCTCTCATCCGTTCTCTATCTCGTCTCTCTCTCTCCTCTCTGTCCTCTTCTCTCTCTCTCTTCTCTCTATTTTTAGAAGAGAATGTGATATACTTTTATGCTCTATAGTACATAAACGAGTTTTGGAACGATTTTTTCGCGTCTTTTCATAAGTCCCCTAATACTAAGTTCAAAATAATAAGACCGTATCATTGTTCGGTAATTGCTAATAATAATTACAAAAACAAAAGAAAACAAAAAGCAAACACAACAAGAAAAGAAGGAGAAAGGAGAGATATAAAAGTAAGAAAATGAAGAAGAAAGTATACGGAACTACAGAACACTGACTAACAAGAAGAATATACAGTCCACTCAAGGCTAAGTCTTTAAAATTATTTTTCTTAATTTATTTGTGTTGGCATGTCGTCACTGTCTTAAAACATACTATTTATGAATTCCTTACATATATGTTGTGTACAGTTAGTAAATCTGATTTTTATCGTATGACTTTGCTCACGCTAGGAAATATCTGTTTTCCAAGCAGCAAATATCATAGTCGCTAACAAGTTTGTGAAATTTGTTCTCGGATTAGTTTCATCTACGTCATGGATCGAAGTATTTTGCTTTTTATTTACTGCTTTGGATGTTGTCGCAGCATTGCTTAAAACAGGCTCTGTTGTTAGTTATTGTTAGACATCTTAGTTGTACTCTGTTCTAACATTAGTAATATATGTTTACTTATTGTAATGTGACAATATGGTTGCTCACTTGGGAACAGATATGTTTCTAGAGTCAGCAAGACATCACATATGCTACTAGATTTGGTAAAATTTTTGGTTTATGGATATTTCTCCTAACTCAGTGTGATAATCGAATGAGATCACCGTCTTGAACGGATACGTTCAAGCCCTGAACATCAAATGCTGATTAGAATTTGGCTCCGAAATTCTTTTCACGATGTATTTTTAACATTTTACATAAATAACTTTAATTGCAATTGCATTTACAGCACTTTTGAATTCTTGAATCCTCTATAAGAGAATATTTTCCCAATGTTAGTAAAACATTACCGTCAATTTAGAGGGCGAAATCAAAAGCACATTCTATTAAAGTTTACAAAAGCAACATTTACCTCATTGGTTTGAAATCCTTTACGATAAAGTTTATGTCCATTATTTCGTGTTACATCATCAAAATCATATCTAAAGAATTGCCTATAATGGATATTGGCAAATATATTTGGTATTATGAAAACTTCTATTAATTTACTCTCAATCTTTCCTTTTACACCGAATTAAATAATTCAGTTCATTTTGCAATATTTTGTGTGATTAACTGGACGGGTATTCAATTTATGATCTCCCTCTTCTCAATTCTTTTTCAATTTTTCCTATGTCCTTTTTGAGGTATTATACTCTACAAACTGTACTGCGTATTAGAATACGATGTCAACTTAACGATTTTATAGACACGAAAAGTATTTGTTTTTAAATTTATATTCGAAATTTCCAGACCGTTTATTAGCTTTTCTTAACAATCTCAGCACATTTGTTTCCGCAACCTTTAAACTCCTTATATTATAAAACTCCTAGTTTTTTCTTCCTCAGCTGACTAACGTATGAATAACTGAGTATTTATTGTTGTAATCGATTCATTGTCTAAACTCACAAAATATACTTATATAACCTTCATTTATTCTCCACTAAAGTTTCATGCCATGCGTCTTGAACCAGATTAAACAATCTTATTGCAAAATCGCACGGAGGTAATTGATAAATCTTTCTCATCGAGTTTAATGAACTTACCAAAGTGCAGAATTATCTGCAAACCTTTTGAATGGTAGTGGGCTTATCAAATAATATTCATCTAATAATCGCTCACATATATAGAATATACAGTATTTCTAACATAGTGAAAGACAGAAGAAGAAAAGAAAAAATAAGATGAAGCAACTATAATTGTGAAATGGCAGTTGGCTAGCATGGAATAGCATAAGCTTTCTTGTTTATGGATTGGGTCAAAAAAAGAAGAAAAGAAAAAGAAGGAAAAAGAGGTAAAAGAAAAAAGAGGAAAAAGAAAAAGAAAAAGAAAAGAAAAAGAAAAAGAAAAAAGAAAAGTAAAAGAAAAAAAGAAAGGAAAAAATGAAAAAGAAATTAAAAGAAAGAAATGAAGAGAAAAGAAGAAGAATTAGGAAGAATAAGAAGAAGAGAAGGAAAGAAGAGAAGAAGATGAGAAGAAGAAGAAGAGGAGGAGAAGAAGAAGAAGAAGAGGAGAAGAAGAAGATAAGAAAAAGAGAGAAGAAGAAGAAAAGAGAGAAGAAGAAGAAGAAGAAGATAGAAGAAAAAGAAGAAGAAGAAGAAGAAGAAGAAGAAGAATGAAGAAGAAAAGAAGGAAGAAGAGAAGACAGAAAAGAAGAAGAAGGAAGAAGGAAGAGAAGAAGAAGAAGAACGAAAAGAAGAATAAGAAAAAGAAGAAGAGAAGAGAAGAAGAAGAAAAGCAAGAAGAAGATAGAGTAATCTAATGAATGAGAAAGACTAAGGAAAAGTAGAAACGCTTCCTTGGAGACCTGTAAAAAAATGAAGTTCAAAAAGCCAATGTTGACAATTATTAAAGGAAGATGAATTTTCATGTCGAGAAATGTGGTGCTAATTTTTTTTAATTTCATATATATATAATATATAGTATATATAGTATTATATATATAATAATATATTTATATATATAGTATAATATAATATATATAATATATATATATTATTATATATAAATATAATATATATATATATATATATATATAATATATTTATAATTATATATATTTATATACTAGATATAATACTATATATTAATGTAATCATATATTATATATATATATATATAATACTATATATATATATATATATATGATGTAAATATATATAGTATATATTATATATTATATAATATATTATATATATATATATTATAATATTATATATAATATATTTAATTAATATATATATATATATATATATATATATATATATAAACGTATATATATGAAGCAATATGCATAGGCAAGTAGTTCGGTATGTGTTGTGGTGGAAGTCATCTTATGATAGTTAATGAAAAAAAAACAATTATGTATCAATTTATGTATGTTATATATTGTGTATGCATACTTATAACTAATACTTTTATCCGCAAAATTTAATGTTCCCTTATTCCTTAAGGCCAATTCAAACCATTTGTTTAAATGTGGCAACGCTGATGAACTAGATTTGGACCATTGTTATTGATAAATGTAAGCAATGATTCGTATCTGCTTTTGAAGAAGCTCAATGCAACTTCTCAGTCAAGTTTTCACATGTTTAAAGGAGCGTGCAAGAATGGCAAAAAGTTTTTCCAAAGAGATTAAGTTAGTAAATATTATATCCTTTTTATTACAACTTATAATGGTTTAAGTAATATATTATATATTATAATATATATATATATATATAATATAATATTATATATAATATATATGATATGAATATATATAATATAATATATAATATATAATATATATATATATATTATGTATATATTATACAATATATATATATATAATATATATAGATATATATAATAATAGTAATATATATATAATAGTATATATAATATTATATATATTAATAATATATATTACTATATATGAAAATTGGAGGGTTTGTAGTTAGCTCTTTTCTTGTTCCTGTTCCTTCCTCCAGATGCCAGTTAGCTAGTTGAATCGTTCGTTTTGATTTTCACTGTAAAGTAACATCCTTTTTCCTTGTGGGAACCTTATTATAGGATTAGGATCGTGAGCTTTTTTGCAGCTTTCTCGTGTTGGAGTCGCTTTCTTCTTTTTCTTAAGGGGCTACTCCATGCTAATGAACCAGCAACATAAGTCACTATAACCCTTTTTTTCCTTTACTCTTATATAAAGGTGCTAAGAAACAGCTATTTTGTTTTTTGGTTCTTTTATTAAAATTCGTATTTTATTATTAATAATAGTTCAGCAGGTCGTGAAACGAGACGAGTGCAGAAATATTTTCCTACAATTTAAGTATTCATACCTTGCCCCGTTCTCGTTGCAGAATCTTCAGCTCAATGGGA
>JABUQX010088471.1:0-5000 GCA_015478945.1 Trachelipus rathkii
AAGTGCCTTATTATATATTAGTTCAATTATTTATATTCTTTTTTAATTATTTTCTATTCTATTGTTATGGATAATATGTAGCAAAATAATCTAAGCCGTTTCACTGGGCTGGGTGTTTGACGCGGAACCACTTTAGGGTATAGCATAGGTACACGAGAATAAATCCTCTGTAACATCACTTCACATCTAAATTAGCATACTTTTTGTGGAAATTATTTTTTTATTTTGTTAAATTCCGAGCCCTTAATAGTCTGAGCATTAACAGCACTAAAACAAAAAAAAATAATAATGTTAATTCAATAATAAAAGCTTTTTAATTAAAGTTTCTGAATACGCCGAGTCACGCGACTTGGAGGGGTGAAAGCGGACCACCATTATGAAGGGGTGAACTCGGACATCTGTTTATACAATCGTCATTTATTACTCGATATAATTTTTCAATTTATATTATAATTTTTACTTAATATATATATATAAATAATTATTTATTTATTATTAAAATTCGTTAATAAAGTAATTAAAAAAATATTTATAATGATAAATAAAATACGAATATAAATAAGGTGTGATGGTCCGATTCACCCCTCTCCGCCCAAAAATTTTTACACTTTTTTGATAGACTCGTTTTTATTATTTATATTAAAAACTTTCATTTTATAAAAATTTTCAACTTAATATATATAACTTTTTATTATAACATTTAAATTACATTATATCGTAAATAAAATATGATCAATAGATAAATACGCTATATTAAAATGCTAGAAAAATACATAATTAGGTAGGTTAATAAACAGACCGAGAGCAACACCATCAGACGGCTTCTAAACCCAATGCATCTCTACGTGGCAGGCGAGAGGTTTGTGTAAATTTAGGAGACGAGAGTATAAAGGTTCTCTCATTGTTGTATATGACACTCATTGAACAGAACGTGCCATAATGAGGATAATGCTTGCTCTGTGTGCGAGATCAAAAAATAGTCAGACGTAAGAGGTTCACAGTTGTTATTTGAGAGCTGCTGAAATCTATCCTCAAAAGCACGATGTGTGTATTCGTGACTACAGTTGCTGTGTGTGTGTAAAATAGACGTAAATTAGAGCGAGAAATCGCACATTGACGCTTCAGTAAGTTCTATGTGATTAATATACTTAAGAGTCTGTAAAGAGAGGGTGAGATTAAAAGAAGGATATAATTAGCAACATTTTTCGCATAAAGCATGTGCTAGGTGTAATGACCTTCTCGAACGGTATTTTTTCCGGTGGAACTCGTATGATGGAACCCTACCAAAGATATGCCATGTGTGCTCCTTGCAAATAGGAACAACACCTTTATATACTACGAGCAACTGAGGTAATGTTAAAAAATTTTATCGAATTGCTATGTGTAAAAAGCACATTAAGTGCCCCAGAGCACATAAGCTTTTAATAGATTGTTTTGTGTGTCTATGAATGAATGAAAGCGTTGAAATATCTTCCTCTCCATTATAGGAATTGATCATTATAGAAAATATATTAAAGCATTCAAAGTCTCATTTTTCTTTTTTTATTTTTTTCTACTATTAGTAAGTAGTGGACCGATCACTACACTCTTCTACTTATTTTATTTCCTGTTTTAAAGGGTCAAAGATCTCTAAAATTTTGAGTCCGTTATTCACTCTTATTGAAACAAAGAATATAGAATAGAAGAGAATATAGAACATAGAATTTTGTAGAATAGATTGACAATTAGTTTTTTTTTTCTTTTATTTCTATTTGAACCGAGCATTCAACCGATAAAAACCTTCCATTTTGGGTTGAAACACTTTAGGGTATTTACTGTGTCTAGAAAAACACTGTTTCCTATTTTAATTTCAATTCCTTTTAACTATGCTATCCACTTTATAAATATAAAAGATATAACGAACAGAGAAAGAAAGATTGAGACTAGCATTCTCAACTTGTTTCTTAGTAAGAGTTTATATATATTATATATATATATAATATATTAGGTCTAATTACTATTTATTTCTACGAGTACCTCTATATAGCTAATGTGCCGCTCGATAATTATTTGAACTTTATTATATTTTGCATGGCGTTAATGTTATTACTGGAAAGTTTCAAAACCACTAATATTCTACTGAGTTTTTATGTAGAATTTATACTCTGGTTATGTAACAGGTAGTGAATGCACAAAATGTTATATGATCAGCAGGTTTTAATGACATAAATAATTTTAATCAATTAATAGAATAGTTAAACATTATTTAAGTCATATCTCTATTCTACATATTGGTAATTCTTATTATACCCTGAGTTATGTTATTCATAGAGAAGTGATTTATATTAGGTAATATATAGATACTTTTTATAGGAGTACAATCTCTTGGTCTCTGTACATGCTCACGGTCTCTGTTGTGTTATATGTGAGTGGTGAGTATATAATATTTGACTCACATCATATATGAAATATCCTTTAGAAGTTGCGACGACAAAAATTATATATTTCTTACAAGAGAATTGCGATTTATTTATACACTATTATTTACAGTATAAATTTTGTTTCACTCAATATAATTTTTACTATGTTGAGGGTGTATTATTAAAATATATATATAATAAGCTTTACAATAGCGCGTAAATAATGGGCGGTAAATGCGCATAGCCTCAATGAGATAAACTAGCCTGTGATGATTGAAGAAGCAATCCAAATTTAAAAATCTTCTCTTGTTTATTTTTGAGATACACACTTATTACATAAACTATCATGAGAGATCTCATGGAACTTTTAGACTCTATATTCACAATATATGAAAGTGTAGGAGTTAAATTTAATTATGGATCCTTCTTCAATCATTCACATCAGTTTCTGAGGATGCATACTGACAACGAGGATGCGAAAGCTAGAATCTTAAAATACAATAATTATCATATATGGTCTGTTTAATTCCTCAAATATTTAATATAGAATTTGTCATATTATAATTTTTTAGTGGAGATATAAATCGGATAAAACTATTTGTGTAATTAACACCATATATCTTTATCTATCGAATGCATTTGATGGGTGTTTTAGTTGTTAAATGGATATACGCTCTCAAAGAGGATTTCTCACACTACTCATTTATTCAATTATATACTACATACCTATATATAGATGTTTACCTTCACCTGCTATAATATATTATATTAGATCTATTGGTTAATATAGCTCATTATTGTTATATTATCAGTAAATACAGTGACCATTCATATAAATGCCAAATAAAATAAAATTTTATATTTAAGTTTATATATTGATTAATGACAAAAGCTTTACATAATATATTTTAATTATATATTACTAAAGACAATAATAGACAATTGAAATATAGTGTAGGTACATCTAATAAAGGAAATTAGAAAATCACTATAATTATTAATATTAAATTTTAATTTTAAACGTGTTAATTATAACTATATAAAATGTTAATACTCATATTAATATTATATATATCTACTGTAAATGACAAAATTAACTCAATAACTTTTAAAAAGTTGATATATATACTTATATATATATAGTAGTATAGTATATATATATATATATATATATATATATATATATATATTTATATATATAATAATATATATTATATATATATATATATATTATATATTATATATATATATATATACGGTATATATATATATATATATATATATATATATATATATATATATATATATATATATATATATATATAATATAGATATACCGTATATATATATATATATATATATATATATATATATATATATATATATATATATATATATATATATATATATATATATATATATAGTATAGTATATATATATATACGGTAATATTATATTATATAATATATATATATATATATATATATATATATATATATATATATATATATATATTAATATATATATATACTGTATTCGTCCTTTTTTATATATATATATATATATATATATATATATATATATATATATATATATATATATATATATATATATATATATATTACTCATCAATATTTTCAATGGTTGAAAATTTGGCAAATCTCAAAAGTCACCATTATATTTCTAAAATTCAATCGAAATTTTTTGAAAGAAAAGAAAGAAAAACTTTCTGAAAATGAATGCATAATCTTGGCTGATTTTGCTGAGAACTACACGTACGTAGTCCAAGACGAAATTCAAGGGTATCATTGGGTCAATGACCAAGCTACTTTGCACCCATTTGTTCTATATTTTAGAGATGAAAATAGTAAATTAAGAAGTCACTCTCTTTGTGCTTTAAGTAACTACTTAGAGCACAACACATCAGTTGTTCACGTCTTCCAAACATATGTAGTAAAATATATTAAACATAATTTGCCTAAAGTTGAAAAGCTAGTATATTTTTCAGATGAAAGTGGTAGCCAGTATAAGAATAAAAAAAATTTTGTTAACATTTGCCATCACCAAAAAGATTTCGCATTAAAAGCTGAATGGCATTTCTTTGCATCTTGCCACGGGAAAAATGCCTGTGATGGGTTGGAGGAACAACAAAGCGCGAATTAAGCAAAGTCAGCTTACAAAGAACAACAACAACACAAATTCTTAATAATTGACCAAATATATTCATTCTGAAAAGAAAAATAAGAGGAATAACTTATTTTCTCGTAAAAGAAGAAGAAATTCATGAACACATTGAAAGACTTAAAACGAGATATGAAAATTGTTTGAGAATTAAGGGAACAAGAAACTTTCACAAATTCTTTCCACTTTCAGAGAACATAATTAGGTGCTATCCAACCTCAAAAACTGACGTTTACGAAGACCACTGTGTCAGCAAAATTGTTTCATTAAGTGTAGAGATAAATGACACAGTAGCTTGCGTATATGATGACCAATGGTGGATTGGAAAGGTAGAAGAAATAAGTGTGGAGAACGATGATGTTTACATATATATTTATATCAGATTGCGATCGGGTATGGATCCCAATGAAAAATATTTTA
>JABUQX010088471.1:15000-20000 GCA_015478945.1 Trachelipus rathkii
AAATTATATTTTTATTCAACATAAGTAGGAGGATATTTCAATAAAAGTAAAGTCAAATAAGACCCTTCTGTTGAGATACTCTCTCTTCGTAGGAGAATTGGTAGTCACAGCCTTTTTCCAGCCGCCTTTTTCCACCTTTTTGTGGGCGAGAATTTGTGACGAATTCGATCGCAGCCTTTTTCCTTGAAATTTTACCTCTCTTTGCGGGAGGATTTTTCTGGAGAGAGTATCTTGAGTGAGATTTCTTCTGATTTCTTTAATAATTTTTGTTAATTTGATCTGACTGACTAGTATCTCAAAAGGACGAGTTTATATATATTTTCACTTTGACTTATGCTAAAATTTGCTCGCGCAAATCTTAGCATAAGTACGAACATAAATTTAAAATTTTTACAAAGTTAATGGAGTGCTACATATATATATATATATATATATATCTATACATATATATATACTATATATATAGTATATATAATATAATATATATATATTATTATATAATAGTATATATATATATATATATATATATATTTGCTATAAATATCCTTACAGTATATTTCGATTTATTTTCTTTTTGACGTTCGAGTTTTTTTCCTTCAGTTTTATATTCATAACAATTTTGAGCTTCGCTAAACTATTGTTTACCTTCGTTTTTACGAGATCATGAGTTGCAAAATATTTGTAACACGAACGAATAGTTTTCAATTACTGGAGCAGAAGGAATTCCTTTTTCATTCTTTTGTTTTCGTGTATTTGAGGATGATTGGATTTTCAGCTGTCGCTGTAATAAAAACTAAATATCGATCAAAAATCAATGTAGAAAACGAAATGAGGGTGGCTGTATCCAATCTGATTCCCAGATTTTCGAAAATGTGTGGCGATCAACAGGCTCATCCATTCTATATATGACTAATTAAACACTCTTACCGGAAATTATGTAAATGCGACAAAAAAAATGTCTACTAAGTAAAATAATTAAAAAATTTGGTCAGCATGGCAAAATATTTTGATCAATCGACCGCAAAAGTTAATTTTTATGTTAAATTTAAATTATGTCATGGTATTTGGCAAAGTTGAAAAATAATTTACGCTCCATAGAATAAAATTTTTGATTCAGTGTCATAAGCCTAAAAAAAATTTCGTACCGGGGACAAAATTTATTTTCCCTTCGTCAATAACAAATATTTTAACGTCTGTGGTTGGTAAAAATTTCGCTACCTATGGGTAAATTTTCTAAATTGACATGTGCAAAAAAAATTTCATCTAACCAGTCTGAGGATCCACAAGACGCCATCTTGAATTTAGCCGGCAATGAGTACGGAGTGCTTTTGTTTGCTAATTGATTTTTAACTAAGTTTCTTTCATATAATCATATATAAATAAAAAAGAGTGTTGAATACATGTTGTAGTATATATTACGTGCAAGTGAAGTTATGTATATAGGCCCTATATTGAATAACAGACAATGCATAAGGAGAGAGAATATAAATATATGAGAGACAGGTGAGAAAAGACTATAAAGAGTATACAAGAAAAATATACATTCCACAATGTATTTACATTTTTCTTGTATTCTTAATTCTTTCCTCGATCTCATTCTCATTTCTCTTTTTCCCTTTAATATTTAGGTAATAGCAAAAGAAAAGGGAATAAATAAAATTGTGGAGGTAAAAATGGTATATAGGAAATATATAAATTTATTTAAAATTCGACAAAGAAAATTGGATTGTCATCAGAGTAATATTTTGTGTCAACGTCATTAACAAAAATTCCTTAATGTCACAGAAGAAAATTTTTATGTCACGCTGACGAAAAAAAGTTTATCCAAAAAGGACACCTCAATAGCAAATTTTTTTTTGTCACTATGACATAATTTTCGTTAAGAGTGTATATATATATATATATATATATATATATATATAATATAGTTATTATATATATATAAAATATATCTATATATATAATATATATTATAATATATATATATATATATATATATATATATATATATATATATATATATATATATATATATAATAAAAAATTAAACATACGTGTTTTTTATTTTAAATGTAACTTTTGTTTTTACTTAAACATTAAAACTATTTTTTCCTTCATAAAAAATTTTTCAACAAGGAAGGTCAGAAGAACAACTTATTAAATTATTCAAAACCTGTAAGCCAAGGAAGGGACGTATACTGATTGAGAGAATTCTTTATCTTGACTTTTGTCTTTGTTTGTTAAGTTTGTTAACTCAGGTCAATGCCGCCTATTCCTAACAATTTATAATTTTTCAAGAAACGATTTCAATAAAAATTTGCTAGTTAAAAAGCTATTCTACAGCGCACCGATCATCCATACTAAAAAAAAATACATGTAATGAAATCAAAATACACAACTAATACAATTAACGAAGAACATAAATAAAAAGAATTTAGCTTAAAAGATTGCAAAATACGAACGCTTACTAAATCTAAAACATGCTCGCTTGAGGTTAGGCAAAAACTAATTTACTACCAAGCTAAATAACTAATATACAAAAAATCTGCAATTTCTTCTATATATATATATATTTATATATAATATATATTATATATATATATATATATATATATAATATATATAAATATATATATATATATATATATATATATATATATATATATATATATATGCCTAGAAATGTTATTTATCCTTATGAGAAAGGAAAAATTTAAATAAGCAGTTAAGTAAGTGCAAACAATATTCAAGTTTATTTTCTTGTGTTTTAGTTACTTACTGCAATTGTTGCTCTTCTCCCACACACAAGCAAACGCATACATTGTTGAATCTTTGCCTTAAAAGCCAATTTTATTTTCCATTGTTTGTCTTCAGTTTCTCAAGTCTTATGGAACTTCCATACTCCTTACAGATCTCTTTTGCTTCACCTTAGAAGAGAAGCCTATTTTTATTTCATACCGCATTTTTATTATTCATTTACATTTCATCGTAGAAATAATTCAAGTTTTCTCTTCCTCTTCTTTTAACAATGCTAATATACAGATCTGCAGATGAAGATATGATTGTTCATTTAAACATTCTTTAAAACGCCGACTTATTCAATTCCGATACTGATGTCATAACAATGAGAAATAAACGTTAATTTTTGAAATGAAATTTTCTGCCTAAAATGGAGTTCAAGTGAGCTTTAAAACAATCCTTTAGTTTGAAGATATATAGTTGTGCTCTGTTTACCACTTCATCACTTCAAATCAACAAACTTAATATTTTCCATTTCCTGGAACACATCACGGAGTCAAAGCAATATTTATTGTGATCGATGAGTGTTGAGTATTTTGGGAGTATAAATGTGTGTGTGTATGTGTGTGTGTGCTGATAACTTAAACAATGCAGTGCCAGCAGTCGAAGTGCCCCGAAACTTTTGTAATTTTGTATATTATCTCCACAGGTTTGACAACAAGGTAGAAATTTTTTTCTACGCCAAGTATAAATTGAGGTGATCGATTTGATATATATATATATATATATATATATTATATATATATATATATATATATATATATATATAATATATATATATATATATATATATTATATATATATATATATATACCAGTTTACTCTAAATATCCTTACAGTATATTTCGGTTTATTTTGTTTTTGACATTCGAGTATTTTTCCTTCAGTTTTATATTCATAACAATTTCGAGCTTCGCAAAAAGATTGTTTACCTTCGTTTTTACGAGATTTTGAGTTGCAAAATGTTTGTAACACGAACGAATAGTTTTCAATTACTGGAGCAGAAGGAATTCCTTTTTCATTCTTTTGTTTTCGTGCATTTGAGGATGATTGTATAAACAAACGACTGGGATATAAAATAATAGCAAACTAAAAGAATCATATTTTTATAAGATATTTTGATTTTGCTTAGTTTTTTATTTTTTTATATCTTTTTTGTAAATAATATTTATTAATTTATTTTTTTTAATTTATAAATTGAGAATTTGTATTCTTTGATGTAAATTATATTATATATATATATATATATATATATATATATATATAATATATATATATTATATATATATATATATATATATATATATATATATATATATATATATATATATATATATATATATAATAAAAAATATATATCTTTTTTTTATAATATATATAATTAAATATATATTATTATAGAATATTTATATATCATTCTCATATATTTTTGTATCTCTATATATATATTATATATATATATATATATATATATATAATGAAAATGAAACGTACCTGTCTTTTATTTAAAATATATTTTATTGTTATTTTAATTTTAAAACTATTTTTTCTTTCGTCAAAACTTTTTCAACAAGGAAGGTCAGAAGAGCAACTTATTATATTATTCACAACCTGTAAGCTAAGGAAGTGACGTATAATGATTGAGAGAGCAATGACAATGTACTCTTTACTTGACTTTTTTCTTTGTTTGTTAAGTACGGTAACTCATGTCAAGGACGTCTATTCCAAACAATTTATAACTTTCCAAGAAAAGATTTTCAATAAAAATTTGTTAGTTAAAAAGCTCGTCTTCAAGGCACTCATATCGCTCATATTAAAAAACATGAAATTAAATCAAAATACGCAACTAATACAATTAACAAAAGAACATATATGATAAAAAAAATCAACTAAGATTGCAAAACACGAACACTTACTAAAGCTAAAACATGCTCACGTAAAGTTAAGCAAAAACTAATTTACCAACTAGCAAAGCACTAAGTAACTAATCTACAAAAAATCTGCAAATTCTTTAAATATATATATATATTATATATATATATATATATATATATATATATATATATATATATATATATATATATATATATATATATATATGCCGAGAAATGTTATTTATCTTTATGAGAAAGGAAAAATTTAAATAAGCAGTTAAGTGCAGGCAATATTCAAGTTCATTTTCTCGTTGATATTGTTTTTAG
>JABUQX010088472.1:0-17500 GCA_015478945.1 Trachelipus rathkii
AAACATAAACCTTAATACTCATAACATTCATTCACCAGCGCGACCAACGAAGTTAACAATATAACATCGACAACTATTATATATAAATGTTAATATAAATTATATTATATACCTACCTTATGACTGTGATACATAACTACTAAAATATATTATCTACCTGAGGAATTACTTAAAACCAAGTCATTGCACTAACTACTACTTTAAACTTTTTAGCATTACTACGTTATCCTAATATATCGGATTGATTATTACCTTACTCATGATATTTATTACCATTTTATTATAACAGAGTTTCTCTTTCTTTTCTTTCTTCTTCTTTTATCTTCCTCGTTTGGTCCTCTAAGAACGGGCTAAGGTGCGTTGGTACCCCATCGGCAAAGGAAAAGCAGTAGGAGAATCTGCACATGTCGGAAAGGAAGCCCAGCGCTCAACCACCTCAACTCATCATTTACAGTTCATAGTAATACCTAACAGCCTGACTACTAACCTCGTGTACCATTAATTAGTGGACCTTTTGAAGTCGTACAACACGACCAGGAGTGACCACTCCTAGACTCTAATGGGAAAGACATTTAAATACCGCGGACGGACCCCACTAGGGAATCGTTCAATTGTAAAGGTCATACCTCAGCAGGTGGGCCACACACGCAGGAGTAACCTGACCTCCCCACTCCTGGTGCCTCTACTCCAACGACATTCCAGCCGCATGCCCTATTTTCCCACATTTTGCACAAGTGTTTCTAGGGGACCTACACATCCTTGAAAAATGTCCCTCGATACCACAGTTCCCACATACTGGTTGCCTCGCTCTTACACCCTGTGGACAATCACGCACCCAATGATCCACACCTCCGCATCTCCTACACCCAGCCCTTTGCGGGTTCGTACAATTCATGGCCAAATGACCCACTTGCCCACAGCTAAAACAAGCACCAGTTGCCCATCTACATTCTGAAATCATATGGCCCATCTTCCCACAACGAAAACACTTCACATCCCTATTCGCACTCACATTTTCTTGGTTTCCACGACCTCTAATCCCTTGACCCTGATTATACCCTTGACCTTGGTTATAACCAGCGTTCCCTTTCACATTCACATTTCCTCCTACCTGACGACCAGCAAAATTATTTACACCATTCACACCTCCTACATTCACCTGTCTTTCATCATCTCCAAAACCACCGTAAAAATCTTCCAAAAACTTCACCATTACTTCATAGGGGTTAGCTTTCAGGGCGTCCCTATACGATTTATACTGGGGTGGTTGTGAACCCCTCTCACTCGCATTCATTCCCCTACCACTATACACTTCTCGTCTTTCATTCTCCTCGCGCTCTCCTTCAAACTCCCTATCTTCTACGATTTCCAGAACATCTTCCCAAGTCAATCGTTCTCCCGCCCATCTCATTTTCTCTTTGCCTTTCCTTCGCTTTTCAGGTATTACGGACCATGATGACTTCAACCTTGTCTCCAAAAACTTTTCAACGTCTCTTGTTCCTAAGTCCACAGCATCATCCCTAAATTTTTTTCTCGGCCAAGGTTTCCTAGGTCGATGCGCGTACATATCGATCCTGTTTCATTCTTTCAACGCTGGCCTTATCACAAATCATTCACCTTTCTAACTTCAGACTCCCCGCTTTACTCTCAACGAAGCTGGTCAATTATCCGTCGTGTTTTACCACTTCATACTTTGGTTCATCACCCACACTAACAGCCTTGTAAAAATCTAACATTCGCCCCTCCAAAAATTCGCCCAACTCTTTCACCCAAAAGACCTTATTCTCATCGAACTTTTCCCGAAAATAACCCTCATATTCCCTAAAGAACTCCTCAACCTCTTTCATTTCATACACATTAAACATTAATTTTTGGGATATCCCGAATCAACACACTCTGTTTCACCTTACGCTCAGACTCAGAACCAGATCCCATCTCATTTCCCTCAAACACATTCACATCATCTTCCGAACTACTATATAGCGAGTCTATGCTTTTACTTTTCATTCTCCTTTCATGTCTCCATTCTTGGAAGTCTTTTTCTTCTTTTTATCCTTTTTTCTCTTTCTTCCCATTCTTCTTCAATTTTTCCTGATTCACCACCTAATTGTCATCTTCCTCCTCCACTTCCCATCATCACTCAGTTCACATACTTAACTTCATCATCCTTTCTTACTTTTTCATCATCTCTTGGTCTTCACTCTCCCTCGTCCGGCAGGCGTTTGGTCCACTTTTCTAACTCACGCCTTTTTTTTGTTCTCTGTAGCATGGTTACTACCTCGGAGGGTAGAGGTCACGCTGTTGGTCGGGTGCCCATATGATTCGCATGTGCCGTCGGACAATGCCCATCAGGCAGGAACTTGTTTAGGTTGCAACTAGTCCTTCTATTTTAGTGGCATTTTCTCCTCCATTCTCTCTTCCATTCGCCTTTCTATTTACCTCCATCCCCTTAGTGCATTTCTCGCCCCGGATTTTCTCTATCACTTTCATTCTCCTTCTCCTTCTTGCGCAAAGCCTCTTTATACTTTCTTAACTCCACCCCCGCATTTCCTCCATCATGGCCATTTTCACACACTACTGATTACTTTATTCTTCTTTTATCTCCTACCTTAATAACTTTACACTACGTTAGCACTACTATACTACTATTGTATCCCTCACCTATCCTTCGTGACAGCCCCACGTTGGGCGCCACAAATATGTAGCGGATTTTACTAATAAAATAAAAGCCGGACTACAAGTTGGATTGTAGTGAGGCCTGCCTTCAGGAAACGGAGAAAAGGGGACATCATCAATAAGACACATACACCTTAAAATTTATTACAAAAAACGGATAAGTCACTAATTAAATTTATCACAAAATTTATAATAATTATTTTTAAATTTTCCCTAATAAGTATACACGACTACACAGATTATACCAGATAACCCAATCCTCTTTATGAAATACGAAAAATTAATCCCAATACCATTTAAAAAAAAATGTATACCAATACAAATGACTCTAGTACACTACTACCAACTACTCAAATATACTATATACTACAATGTTAAATACATTACATATACCATATGAGATTTAAAAAATATAATATATAATGAACGATAAATCAGAAAAATTAAATATTCGAAATAATCAATTGTTTTATGAAATATGAAATATTGTCAGTTCACCATTTGGTGCCTTTAAATGTTTTTAAATGTTTAAGTGTTAATTATTGTTTTCACACTTTATATTGAAGTGTTGTATGTCTTATGATACCACTTTTTTAAATGTATTTTCAAGTTTCTCACTTTATGGTACCACTTCTACTTTATTTTTTGGTTTATTTTCCACTTTTATAATTTTTCAATTGTCTTTATCAAATTTTAATTTATCCCCTTTTCTTTGATGTTATTTGTATTATAGGTTTCCAATTTGATTTTTCAATTTACTTTAAGTGTTCCACTATAAGTCAAAAGTGGAACCACAAAAACGTTCCAAAAGAAAAGGATACAAATTGGAGCCAAAACAACTCCAGAAGGCAGCCACAGGAAATAATTTCTGCCTTAAAAAAATGGAGTCCCAGCGAAAGGTTCCAAATAATTCAGCGAAAGATTCCAAATACTTCAGGCTCATAAAAAAAAGTGAAAGGATACAAAAAAACATCCTAGCATTAACAATATAAAATATAAGAAATAAAAATAATGTTAAATGTTAAATAATAATATAAAAATGCCTTCACAAAATAAAGCATTTCAATTGAGCAAAATGAACTTTAAGGACCCTTAAACAGCAGTCAAATAATAGTAATGAAAATCGTTATGCTCAATCAGTCCATTTGTGATCATAAATTAATTAAATGAAATTATCTAATCATAAATCTTGATACATACAAATAAATTAAAATTATTTAATAAATCAAAAAATAAATAAAATACAAAAAATTTAAAGTACCTGGCCAATGTTAGTAGCCAGTTTTTTAACCTTGTTTCCCAACTACTACTGTCTAAGCGTCCCCTTGAACCTCGAACCTCAAGACCAATACTCTGACTCTAGAAGACAAGAAAACAGAAACCTACTATTAATCAAACATGATAATAACAAAAAAAATAATAAAAAATTCAAGTATCCATTAGAAAAATATAAGTAAACAAAAATCACCCTTACCATTGAAATACAAAGAAAGGATCTTCATCCAAAAACAGCAAATCCCTTAAGAGCATCCAAATTCAGTCTATCCAAACGATATCCTCTTTTATTAATTCAATAATCCACTAATTATTCACCATTCACTATTCATTTCTCAATAAGTAATTAATTCATTAATTCATTATTCAAAAATTAAACAAATCAACTATAATCAATTATAACCTGACTTTGGCTTTACCTTGACTGACTGAAAATAATAAAACGAATTACTTTATTTGAAAATTAAATTTAACTTTAAATAATTTTAAATAAAATAAAGGAAATTTAAATTATTAATTCCCCACTTTATTTTTTAAATAATAAAATCGCACTAATACACTTTTTCACTGAATTTCCGGGAACTTTCCTTGTTGGTTGAAGTTCATCATGTGTTCCTTCATTTATCTTCAGGCAAGCTTATCATCTTCTCATCCTCTTAATCCCTCTTGGCAAACCCTAAAAAAAAGAGAAACAATTATGAGACATAATAAAAAAAATAACAATAGCCAAACCCCCACAACGATTTACCATAGTGAGGATCCGTCGCGGTCCCGTGAAGCTCTAGGGTGGATTTTCTGATTGCGACGAGTTCTTACTAATTGATGGTGCAGAGGGGAGGGTAAGGCTGGGGGCTTTCTTTTCAACTTTTGTCAGTACTTCCCTCCTAACCTTTTCTTTTCCGATGCCTGTAACGCACCTTACTCCCAATGCTTGGAAAAAAGGTAGTTGAAGCGAAGAGTATATATTTATAATATATTATAATATTAATATATAATATTAATTATATATATAACCAATATATATATATAACTAGGGATGTACCGGAACCAGGTTCCGGCCGAAACCATCGATTTTTTTAGAAGTTCGGTTCGGGCGGATATAAACTTGGTTTCCGGCCGGAACTACAACCGAACTTTCTACTTTTTCAATGTCTTTTCTTAAAAATTTAGTACATTGATTTGTCATTTACATACGTTATGATTTTGGCAATAAATATAAGAAATTGATATAACTGATGACAAATTCATGATAAAATGACCTTCGCTAATACTAGCGTCTTCACAAAACCTTCATACTCGCAAACTCATTTTCAAACTCGAACGCGCTAGCTTCTAATACTCTACAGAATGTTGGTTCTTACTTTTTTTTTCCATATTTTTTAGGACAAGATTTTTTTCATATTATTTCTTTTTTAAAGCACAAATTGTGTTGTTATTATTATTTTTATAAAATTAAGTAAATAAAGCCTAATAATTATTGCCTAATTAATAATAAGTTTAGTACATATAACTCTTATTTGCTTAATTAGGTCACTTAAATTATAATTTATCTGTATAATATCTGATACTTCAATTTTTATTATTTCTTCCATTAAAAATGACTGAAACACATTGATGAGATCTTACTTATTATATAGATGAATATACTTATCATTTAAGTTAGGTGATAGCTATGCTTAATTTTAATTTATTAGGAAAAAAATTACCGAGAATTAAAACATATCCAATTCATGATTATTTTATTAAAATGAAAATCACGTAAACAATCACGTTCATTTAATAATTTAATTTCTTTTGTCCAAACCTGCTCTTAGAATCTAGACCTGGGGATAAATGAAATTTATAGACATGTGCAAAATATGATCTTTATCTTATTATTATTATTATTTTATTATTATTATTTTTAATTATTCTTATTATTTTTATTAATATCGTTTACTTATTTATTTTATTGATTATTTTTATTTTTTTTTATATTTTTAATTTTTATTTATATTATTATATTATTATTTTTTTTTTTTTTTTTTTTTTTTTTTTTTTTTTTTTTTTTTTTTTATTATTATTATTATATACTATTTTTATTATTCATTTTGTTAATTATTGGAATTGATATTGATTGCTTTATTGTTATTATTATTATTATTATTAATTAATTTTATTTTTATTTTATTTTTATATATTATTATTAGGATGTAACTATTTATAATTTTATTATTAATTATTATTATTATTATTATTATTATATTATTATTATTATTATTAATTATATTATATTATTTTATTATATTATTATTATTATATTATAATCAATATTTGATTAAGAAAAGAAGGGCAAATTTTTCTGGATGGACTTTTGTAGCAGATATATAATAATTGGAGGTGCTGATTCTATATATAATCTCGGATTTGCTGTAATCACATCCCGTTTTCGTGCATCAATGGATCCCTTTTTACATATTCCCTAGAAGCAAAATTCATATGCGCTTATGTATGCTGTATACGAGGAATCATAACAATCCGCTCAAATTAACAGCCTACGCCCCAGACACAGTTTTTCTGGCGGGTAGATATTCGTTGGAAGTCCTGTGTGTAATAATATAATAGTATATAATAATAAGATGACCCGTGGATGAATGTCTTCATCCCAACTGGAAACTAACGTCGGATGGTCGTCATTGTTTACAAAGAGACTGATACAAATAATAGGATAGAGAGTATTTTGCCGAAGTTGTCCTCTGAGCTGTTGGCTTCGAGGTTGCAATGAAAAATGACTACTGGACCAGTGGCACAGAGTAACATGTTATCAAAGTAACAGAGAAGCAGAGCTAAAGAGAGAGATAATCTTGTCAGTCAGATGGTACGCTTGTGTATTTGAAGAAAGCTGCAGACCTACCTATCGCTAGGGAGTCCTCCATAGAATTAAAAAGTCGGTGTTGCTACCAAAACATATCATTCTTCGGTTCCAGTAGGGTACTAGGTACGGATGAGAGAGGAGTATGCAAATAAGGTTTTAGGAGAGGCTACAAGTATCAGGTAGCATGGTTGGTTAATATGCGTTCAAAAAAAATAGAGATAAGCTTATGCTCGGTCCAGGCAAGCAGGTTTCACAATAATATAATAATAGACAGACCGGGCGAACAAAGGATCACTGGACCCAGAGAATTGCCACCAGAGGGAACATCATGAAGGAGTAAAAAGAGAATCGTACGTGAACAACTTGGTACAAGAGATCAGTCATCTTACTTCCTACTCACATAAAACTTGGTTTGCTAAAACAAACTTTGTGAAGGCCTGAACATGATGGTGAAATGCTTCCGCTATATAGCTCTAACGTTTTCCTGGTCTGAGTGACGAGGAAAAAGCTTGGTATAATTTGAATGGCCCACAAATACGAAAAAAGACACTCCCCTCCGTGATAAACGGCCTATAACAACAATGACTGTGGTTAAAGAAATAATAGGAATGCTTTTTCAGATGCTAGTAGCAAAAGAATTTCTGGAGACAGGAAGCCGAGAACCGACTAATATTGTAGCAGGAGCTGCTAGAATAGTTTTCATTCTCATGGATGTAGAATGAGTATAAAAAAAATGCCACTACTTACGATTCTTCACTAAGCAAATCTTCCGGATAAACCTGGGATGTTTAGTGATGAAAAACGCTACAGAACGCTTCCATCAAGATTTAAAGTTCATGGAAGGACGTTACCCAGGGCAAGTGGGATATCAATATGGTGGCCGACTATTGTTGGATCTTGTGAGGGATAATTCCAGACGCTATGCAAGAATAGATATGTCTAGAAGAGAAAGTATAATCCATCGTAGTATGGTTTACATTACTAACCCATTCCTCTATGACTCTTTCATTGTTATCAAAACCACCACATATTAAATCCTTTATTCATTAGTTTAAAATTATAGTTACATATATCTATAAAAAGAGTGTTTCATAATCATGTGATTTGTTTCTTCCTTCAGAATTTAATATATATATTAAATAACTATAAATATATACTATATAAAATATATAAATATATATATATATTATATATATATAATATATATATATATATATATTATATATAATATATATATATATATATATACTATATTACCGTATATTATATATATATATATATAGTATATAATATTATATATATATATATATATATATATATATATATATATATAACTATATATAAATATATATATAATATTATTGTATTATATATATATTATATTATATATATATATATATATATATATATATATATATATAATAATAAAAAAAATATATCTTATCTATTCTACTATATATATATATAATATAATATATATATATACCATATATATATATATATATTATATATATATAATATATTTATATAATAAAATTAATATCATATATATATATATATAATATAAAATAAATAATATAATATAAATAATAATAAAAAATATATAATAATATATACATATATACATTATATATAATATATATATATATATATATATATATATTATAATATATTATTCACGATAATTGTGGACAGGACCCTACTTGAAAGGGTAAAGAATCAATAAATCTTTACACATGTGTGTTACAGCACAATTAATGCGGATGGATAAAAGATAATACATTTTGCAATTAGCACAAAAATAAAAAAAATATAAATAAATAAATCAAGTTGCGACCAAAACCGTCCAACAACTTTCATGGTTTACCAAGTGTTAATTATATTATGAATCATTAATGGTATATTATGAAGGAATCTTCTATTATCCTTATTCTTAAAAGAAATTTAACTTTTAGTAGAATTACTACAAACAAAATATTAATAAAAATGACACCAGAAGAAATTTTAAAAAACTTTTTTACAGATTCCAGTAATCTATGCTTATTATTTTAAAATGAATATATTTGCAATTTGAACATGTTGTGGTGTAGGAAATTAAGTTGCTCTCCATGTTGTGGAGTTAAACCGTGATCTCTTAACATCAACACGTTACCCGCTTCTGAAAAAAGATTAAAAAAAATGCTTTTCTGAAAAAGCTTTTTTAAACTTTGAAGACCAATAGAAACATTATTATTTTACTTAATAATTTATTGATCATCCGCTTATCCAAATTTGGCTTATAGAACTAAAGAGCTCACAGTACTGATATAACAAGATGCCAGAATACTTCTAGAGAGAACTCCACTTGTTAAATCAGTGAATTCGGAGTTAAGGAATTTATACCGGTTCCGGTTATCAATGTTTCTCCGGTTCTCCGGGCGGAACTTTTTCAAAATTCCGGAAGTTCGGTAAAGGAACCAAAAATTTCTGGTTTCCGGTACACCCTCCCTAATATTATACCCATAGTATTATATATTATATATATATATATATATATAATTATATATATATATATATATATATAATATATATTATATATATATATATATATATTATATTATATATATATATATATATATATATATATATATATATATATATATATATATATATATATATATATTGTTGCAATGGAGTACACAGTCCAATTTTTCAAACTCGCTGGTAAGCCAGCGAATAGTTAAAGAAATAAATGACTCGTTTGAATATTTAGCTGTCCATATATCTGTAGTAAATGATATCTGATCTACCTTAGATAACTTCTTGAATACTGCTGATCAATTTACTGTATGAAGTTGGTAACATCATCTTCTCTACAAAATATTTTCTACTAGGAATACGATATTTTGGTTGAAGATAAGCAATAAGTTCTATGAATCCCGGCTCTTCAGTGATTGTGAATTTCTCGTTATTCATTTCAATAATATTCATTATTTCCTGATGAATTAACTGTGATTTGGGGTCAATGATATGCCAAATTTTTTGGGGGGGAGAAATTTTCTTCAAAACTCACTTGTCTCACGGCTTGGATCATTCGCTATTTTGGGGTGTCCTTTGTTCTAAAAAATACAGACTCTCCATTTTACTATCCAAATTTTTGGCTTCAGATATTCTCTACAGTGATGATCTCCATATATTTATGAAGTGGCGTTGTATTAAAAATGTTTGGTGCACTACCTTGTTTTATATTTCTGTGGCATATTTTACACTCTATTATAGATTTTGCAACATCATTAATAATAAAAAATCTGTTATGAATGATGGGCATTTGCACTATGTAAACACAATATGTTTTGTGCGTTTGTTTGAAGTTTAGACTGATACTAAAGAGATTATGCGAGCGAGAATCTATTCTAACACCCAAATATTCTTCTCATAAAGGTTCATGATCTTAATATAATGTAAATACTTCTATTATATATACGCTTATTTAGGACCTACCAAAAATCGTTCTTCACTATATATAATATATATATCAATTATATATAATATAGTTATCTACTATAGTCACTAGAAGTCTACTTAACCAGATAGTAATATCTGATGTATTATCCTAGCGCAAAAGATTTACTGACGATGTCTTAGGTCCAGGAGTTATTTTTATCATAGCTAAAAAAATAAAAAATAAACCAAAGTTTATTATGAGTTTTAATGGAAAGGAAAAACATTACACGTAGAGAGTACAAAGAACAGTCTTCTTATGTTCCTGATTAAAGCGATCAAATATATGCCATGTCTTTTTAATAATTATATTAATATATATATAAATATATATATATTAAATAATATTATATGATATATGATCATAAATAATATATATTAAAGATGATATATATATTATAATATATATTATAAAATATTATATATATATATATATATATATAATTATAATAATATTATTAATATATATATTCAATATAATTAAGTATAAATATATATATATAATTTAATTTATAATATTATAATATATATATATATATTAATATATATATTAATGTATATATATTATATATATAAAGTATATTATAATATGATATATATAATTAATAATTTATAATCATATATATATAATTATATATATATTCAATATTTATATATATACATTAATTAATATAATATATAATAATTAAAATTCACACGCTTCCTAAAAATAATATTACTAATATGTATAACAAATATATTTTTTTTGTTTATAATTTATTATACTATAAATCAATAAAAATTTCAATATCATATTAATTTCAGGTAAAATATATAAGTATTTGAGCTAAGTTATTTATTAATTTTTTTAGTAAAAATATGGTTTAAAATAATTTAACATTAATATAATTTTGCTAAGTTGAAACTCTATATATAAATTATTGAAAGTTACAGTATGATACTTTGAGATTTATTTAATAACTTTTTATATCTAATTTATCGTTTGTACATGTTAATTAATATATAGTATCTAATATATAATGTATAGCGTAAGGTAAGTTAATTATAATTATATATTATGCATGCATTATAATTCATAATAATTCTCCTAATATTAAATATAGCATTAATATTTATCGCTATAAAGCTATTTAATATTTCAATTCTGTTCTGAAATTCATCTGTTCAAATATAAACATATTATTTACATTCACGCATCAAAAAGTTAAGCTTTCTAAGTATAAGTGTACGTAATCCAGAGCAGATATTGTTTGTTAAATATAAATTAAATTAATATAATTACACTATATAAATATTGTTTTGGATTTAAATAGTTTTTTAATAAATATAATTTGGATGGGTTTATTGGTCACTAAAGGCACTGACCCTAATTCTTTATTTTGGAACATTTTATGAAAAAGATAACTTCTATAGCAAGCTTGTAAAATTGTTCCCTTGGATTTGTGTTTGGCAAACTTGTCTTTTTCGATTTAAAGAATGGTGTTCGAAATGCTTGATCAATCATAGATCATTAAATAACGGAAAAAACAAATGTTTCTATAATTTAAATGCTACTAATTAATTTTTTAATACTACATACAATATATAAAACATAAAATTAATTTACTTGGTTTGATTTATATATAATATATATAATATATATAAATATATAAATTATATAATTAATTAATAATATTATATATATATTATGATAATTAATATTAATAGTATAATAATATATATAATATATATTATAATTAAAATATTAATATAATAATATTATACCTATTAATATATTATATATAATTATAATATATATTATATATATTATACTTAATATTAATAATTTTTAATTTAACTTTACCCTCGCTACTTTATTATCTATATTGATAATACATATAAAATAATTCCTATCCTTATTAAATCTAACGAAATACCATATAGTAGTAAAAATGGCACATATGAGCATAGTAGTCTTGGCTGGCCTCGTATATCATGCATGTAGTACAAGATCCCTCAGCTCCGCTTTATTACAATTGCACTAACGCTAGCGTATGCCATATACCACTGAACCGTGATATAATATATATATTAATAACGTAACACCACTTATAATAGGCGCAACAGCGTCGACAATTAGAAGCGAGCGGTTACTAGTCACCATAGGACATGTACGCCAATGCCTTGAGCTATATTGAGGTCAATTAATTTACCTATGGTTAATAATTCGTTAAGTTTAAAAAATAAGGTAAATATATAATTAAAGAATTTAATTACATTAATACAAAAAAATTCGTTGAAAATATTTTACTTAAATTTAAGATCATAAAATTTTTTAATAAGTTATTAATAGAAACTCACAAATTAATACCTTTGGGTATGAGCTTACTTTTTGCTTTTATACTTACTTCCACCGTTTGCACTCTCTTAGCTTATCAATAATAATAATAATCATTTTCATTTTTAATTTGTAAAATGTAATCTCTTTAGAAATCACAAATTTTTTTATTTTTTTAACTTAACATTTAGATAAATATATTTTATAACATGTGGGTAACAAGTATATCTGTAATAAACATTGCCGTTATCGTAATATAAATAAATAAATGATATATAGATAGTGATAATATCCCTTTTCCGGACTAATTACCTATAATCTATAATTTTGTTTATGCTGTATCTATTCTTTGGTAAAAACGGAACTCTCAAATATAAAAGTATTGTAGGTCAGGTATAAATATATATATAATAAATATCATTTAAATGGCCTTTTCTATAAAGCATAAATATTATAAATAGACGTTATACAGGTTTGTTAATTTCGATTAGGTATATAAATATAAAAAGTATCACATTATAACCCTAATCTGAATTTGTTAGCCTAATAAGATTTCGATTATAATATTTAAAAATTATATAAATATTTAAATATAAATTTATATATTAATAATAAAATATATAAATTCATATAACGGAGAATTTAATATATAAATTAAGAGGACGTTCTTAATTTTGTATTATATATTTTTTATTTAGGCAATGAATAAAAATTAATTTATTTTCAAAATAATATACTAACAAAATTCTAAAATATATCAACCATTTTTTAATAAATAAAAAATAAAAAGTATAAGAATACAATAAAAACATTTAATTAGAACTTATACACAACTACATAAAGATAATTTTCCCTATATATTTACTCTATTATTAAAAATATTATTTCATAATGTTATATATATATATATTTATATATATTAATATATATATATATACTATTATATATATTATATCTATATTATATTTATATATATATATATATATAATTATATATATTATTATATGTATATATACACATAATTATATATATATAACACACACATACATAAATATATATATTATATTATATATATATATTAATAATATATATATATATATATATATATTATATATATATATATATATATATATATATATTTATATATAAATGGGCTTATGAAAAAGAGGTTGACCCCAGGAGCGAAAATCAAATATATTAATGAGGTGTATGGCTGTGTAATATATTAAAACATTTAAATTATACTGTATCCATTGTTTAAAAATACTTAAAATTTTTGGGCTATTCATTAATTACCTAACCTATATAAAAATACTCTTAGGTACAAATACTAACCTAAACCTAACAAACAACCTAATTAACCTAACCTAATATTAGTAAGAATTCAGCAGGCATTGTAAAGGTGTTCGAGCTACACACAGATTTTTATGATAAAATTTCAAGCAGGATATACTACTAATAATAAACAGTAAATGAAGTTGACAAACAGAAATTCGTCAGAGCTAAATATCATTATAGTAATAAAAAGTAGCAGCCACTCTAGTAATGTTAAATCTACAAATCAAAGTAACTTTATCATTATTAGATCTATATCTAAATAAGTTAGTAGTATATTATAATATATATAATCTCATTTATCTTTTATTTAATTTTTATTTATAGTAATATTAAGTTTTTGTTAGTACTATGTGTAACATACAGAGAAAATATCATATGTATAGCTTAAAACACAGAGAATTGTAATGATTTAGGCCCCGGCGCAACCGTAGGGATGCGCTTTCTCCAAAACCTTAACAAGATGTCCTTGGTCCATATGAAACTATAATCTATTTTTTTTAAACACTATGACAGTTTATATTATTTAATTCCTTTACCATATTGGTGAGATAGGAATTGGTGTTTATATCTTATGAATGTCACAGCTGTAAAATATTTTAATAACACTAATAGAGCCACTATATAACTTCAGATAATATACAAACCTTAGTATATCTGGGACATTAATATCCGCTAGCGGTAGTGAGAATATTGCGATAATCTTCTGTATGTAATTTATTATAACATTCAAATTTATGGTTAACAAATTTTTCGTAAGGTGAACACAACAATACCTTATTTTACAATTTCCTTCTTTTAAGTGATTATATACCATAAAATTATATTAATAATTAATATAAATATTAGATATAATAATAAATAGAATATTAATTAATCAATATATTAATAAATCATTCCGTAAACTATAATTAAATATTACAATTTATAATAAATAATATATAAGTATAATTAATTATATTTTAACAATTAGGTTTATAAAAGATCATCTTTTACACCTTATTATTTACATATAAAGTATGTAGCAAATTTAATGAACATGAGGAAATAATCGAGTACCATTTCAGGTGTGGTTATCCTAGTATTTGTTTTATATCATTCAACTATAGATTTTGGTTTAAAAAATATTTCAATTTAAATTTAAGAGTTGAAAATTGATATCTATTCTGATAATAAAGTAAGATTAGGTTTGATTGCACTTTATAACAATTTTTGCATGTTCTTCCGCCTTAAGAAATCGGTGAGGTTTTGGAAAAAGTACCCATTGTGTACTATTCTGGCGGTGGCAGCTCAGGATATCTGCTGCCTTCCGTGCTCAGTTTATTGAACTTATATAAAAATGGCCTGGGTGTTCTTTTAAATTTAAAAAGGAAAAGTCAAATGAGGCACACGAAAATTTCCCCTCGCATGAACAGATCAAAGGTGCAAATGATGATAATCAAATACGTCTGAGTCAATAAGGATGCCAGAATGTACGTGTCCTATATTATTATTATTTTATTAAAAGTATATATTATCTTAAAAGTAGGTAATAAATATAGAGTGATAATATGATATTTAGGCAGCGATAATCAACTATTATACATCAATCTATATCTCAAAAAAACTACAATAGCCACAGTGAGAAAAAGGAATATCAATAATGCTTAGGAATGCTGGTAGACTCTTTACCGCAAAATGTAAAAAAAAGAAAAAAAAAAAAAAAAAAAAAAAAAATATATATCAAATCTTCACCGACCTAGCAAACATAAAAACTAACATAAGTAAAGCGAACACAGTTCAAAAGATAGTTACATTTTTTCTGGACATCCTCCGGTAAAATTTCTACGATAGAAAATGGTAAAAAGAAACACTAAAAAATAAAAAATATTATTAGCCTAATATTATTCTATATAGTAATATGATAAGAGAGCCTATTTAAAGACCTTTTATTGGTTTTACTCGTTACAATAAATAGACTTTCTATTAAATTTTGCTTTTTTTTTCTTTTACTAAACCTTTGGTCCTAAAACCGTTACCCCAAGGGTATCCGGCACCGATGGCAGGAGTCCGGGGTCTCTCAGGCCTTCCCGCAGCGTTTAATTTATAGCGAGGGCTCACGCGACAATTCCCACCCTCCGGGGGGGAGGGTCTCTCGGAACCCCCGCTCCTTTGGCTATTTGGCAAAGTGTCCCGCGAGGGGTTCCTCCGTCCCGCTTCTCCCTCTGCGGGCTAAGGAAAACGTCCCCGGCCTGTGTTCCCCCTTCGGCTTCGAGCCCGGCGTGGACGCATTGCCCCCAAAGTGTAATAGCTTTTTTACAAATAAATAATAAAATTATATATTCATTTTGTCGTCAATGTTCCTCCGGGTGGATAGGCATCACACATAGAGAAAAGAAATTTATCTTCAAATTCGAGGTATAGTAATTAGGACATGCAACGTTAAATATTTTTGATTTTCCAATCTATAAATTTTGATAATTCAAATATTTAACGAGTAAACATAAAATTTTATACAAAAAATCCTAAAGGCCTTAAACATTGAGAGAACGGAGTGTTAATTCCTGAACTGTGGATCTCAGACGTGTAAAGGTGGTTCGATAGAGATGTGATAGTGTTTTCCTTTTTAATTAGTGATTGAGCATATGATTTTTTTTTTTTTTTTTTTGCAGTTCCGCAATGAAAGAAAATGGCGGCGAGTCTAGGTGTATTATTTACTTTCAAATGTAGGTATAGTAATTAGGACTGCAGAGCTGTTAAATAGCTTTTGGATCCGTGGGAAAAACTTGCTGAAAAAAGAACTGTTATTGTTTGTTGTGTTTTGAAACAAATAAGTGGAGACTTTTCGTCCACATTACTTCAAACTTAATTTGTTTTGACCTCACCGCAACTCTGATTAGTAATGGCTACTTTGCAACATAGTGTGATCTTATAACTTCTATAAATATATACACCCTTACATGAACGTTTATTTTCTTAAGTAATTTTCACTCTTAAGACGTAGGTATTTTAAGTATATCAAACTCTCATAAAGGAATATGCATTAGTGTGTGTCACCAAATGAGAAGTTACGAAGGCTTAATACTAAGCATTAGTTCTCATCATACGATTTAAGACTGTTTTCTAATGATGATTTGGTTTCTAAAGGCTCAGATACTCCATGATATTAAATCGTTTGTCCTCTGACAATATAAATGATGGAAAAGGAATATGTCTGAAGATATTGACTGTGAAGCTGTACTCTATACTTGGGCAAACGTTTTGTAATTCATTATTATGATATGTGTTTCGATATGCCATTTTATCTTATATACCCAATTATATGATATAATGTAGGTAAATCAACTTGGGACATAAATTTCTATATTTTTAATGTCGTCATAAGGTAATCAATTATACCTTTTACTAATGAGTTATTCTAAGTTTGTCATAAATGCTCATTATCTATATATAGATATTTCATACTCCAAAATTCATTATCACAACAACAGCTGTAATAATTTATATTATAAAAATTTTTTCTGAGTGATACCAATTAATTGTTAGTAACTTATATATATATACATGGGCTTAGGGCAGGGGGG